>JAVIAB010000001.1:35096062-35333562 GCA_032433765.1 Megaustenia siamemsis | reverse complement strand
TATGTTTTGCTTGCCCTATTTATTACATTAAGTAATTATTGCAGATCTTTAGGATTTTCTGCTAGCAGTACAGTATCATCAGCATATCTTACGTTATTGATTATCTTTCCATTAATGTTTAGGCCTGGCATCTCTGTGATGTTTTAAAAGATTTGCCAAGTGTATAGATTGAACAAGCGTGGTGATAGGATGCATCCTTGTCTTACTCTTTTTTTTTATCCATGGGTGTAGAGTTCTTCTTGGTTAGAATTTCTCTCCATGGCTTTCTTTGAAATGTTACGTGATGAGGCAGCAATCTCTTTCACGGTGGTCTGCCATAATCGTCTTTCATGTCCTGAATATGCCTCATCTGTACCACACACTTTGCTGATTTCTCTTTCCGGGCCGTTGATCATTTCTGATGCTACCGCCCCATCCACCGTCACAGACATTTTACATTCGGTTTGGACATAACGGCCCGGCGCCATTGTTATCGAACTATGTGTTTGCCTGTCGAACCGCGAAAGTAGATTTTTACTGAAGGTCTGCTTTTTGTTTTCTGACGATATTTGTAGATTTTTGTTACCGAAGTTCGACACATTGTTTTCTGATGGTATTTGTAGATTTTGACCGAACGGCTGTTTATTGTATTCTGTTGGTATTTATATATTTTTATTTAAACAGCTGTTTATTGCTTACTGCTGGTGGTAGTAAGTTTGTAATCGAGGGACAGTCTAGTGGTATAGCGTGAGTTTCTAGCGCTGAGGGATAAAAGGGAGAGGGGGGGGGACTATTATAGGTAAGTTACCAGAACCAAAGTGCAAGGAAAGAACCCTGCCTCTTAATCTGTAATTTTTTTTTATTACTCTTTTTATATTTGTTTTCTTTATTCGAAAGTTTTCGCCGTTAGAGTTTTTCTACAAGGACAAACACGCTTCAGATCCCATTCACACTATACCAGTTTGTTGCTTTCTGTTGTCTCATTTTTAAATTGTTGCTGAAACATCTGTGTAACTTTTGAGTTGCTCTGTATTTTGCCTTAATGGTAAACTGAAATGAATTACCAATACCACTAGTTATATGTCAATTATTGCTTATGTTTATCTCCCTCTTTTTTGTCATTTATTCAAATATGGCTAATATTTTCGGTATATGGCTAAAATACGTGTTTTGTTTTCCTGATATGGTTCTTTCTTCATTTACAGCTGCTTCAAACCATATTTCCTCCCTTCGTTTCCTCTAAAAACAATTCTTCTAATTTTTATCTCATGAAATTCCGCCCTTTTTCCACTCATCCATTTCTTCTCCATTTCCCTACCATCAATTTTCCTCTCTACCCCTTTTTCTTTCACCCAATTCTTCCCATTTTCCTCAGCCGATTCTTTCCCTTTTCCTTTTCCTCTTATCCAATACTTCCCATTTTCCTTTTACCTAATTGTTCACTTTTCCTCTTACCCAATTATGTCCTTTTTCCTGTTACCCAATTCTTCCCCTTTTCTTCTCATTCGATTCTTCCCCTTTTGCCCTAGTTCCTCCCCTTTTCTTCTTACCCAGTGTTTTCCCTTTTCTTCCCATCCAATTCCACATGTTTTCCTCAACCCTTAAATTGGTACGGGACTTTGATATGGGGAAAAGAAGACAACATTTGTGTGTGCCAACCACATTACCCATAAATAATTCTGATGGTAAACAAATATGTTATAACAACATATTACCTATACTCGGTACGTAAATTATACCAGGGGCATCTGGAGCACACATACAAAAAAGTAAAGTACCCCCGTCACGCCAAGTGGCGTATAGGGAAATATGGTGTTAGTGACCCTATATTTTACAGACCTTCAGCACGTGATTTTTGGGGTAATGTGGTCGGGATTACGCCCGTGCTGCTTTACTTTCCCAGAAAAAAATCCGGTACCCATTAAAGGCTGGATGAACCCGGAAGCCGTCGGTTGGGATCGAACCCTAACCCTTGTCCTTTGCAGTCCAGTTCACTAACCACTGAGCTATCGATCTGGGGCACAGCCGCATAATTTTTTTCTTGCATTTGGGAATGGGCAATGAACATTTTTCTGTTCAGACTTTTTGCCCATGGATATGGATTTTTATGGAAAAAAAAATTAATGAATTAAATCTATTATTATTATTATTATTATTATTATTATTATTTTATTATGTCGCGACTGTCTATCAATAGCCTTACGTTTATGGTCCTTACTTTAATGAGTAGTTTATGCTATATAGTAACATTATGTTATATTATGTTAGGATCATCATAACAGCACATCCGGCGAACCAGTAGGTGATAATGAGTAGTTTATGCAATATAGTAACATTATGTTATATTATGTTAGGATCATCATAACAGCACATCCGGCGAACCAGTAGGTGATAATGAGTAGTTTATGCTATATAGTAACGTTACGTTATATTATGTTAGGATCATCATAACAGCACATTCGACGAACCCGTAGGTGATAATGAGTAGTTTATGCTATATAGTAACGTTATGTTATATTATGTTAGGATCATCATAACAGCACATTCGATGAACCCGTAGGTGATTCCTGAAATATCAAAAACCTGCGAAGTGAACCGTGATCCACGTGCACAAACTCTGTACCACGGTCACGTATCTGTCGGTGTGGGTAGACTTTTTTGTTCTTTTCTTTTCTTTTACTTTTTTGGGGGGCTGAAATTGTTTCCCAGGTTGAGACTATTTTTTTTTTGGTCAATCCTTTTCGATGTTTAACCGCTAGAAGTTTATTAGCGTTCACGAGTGCTCACGGGGCCTCCTATTATTTCCTATGTTTCAGCTATCAGAGAGTGTTAGAAATCGGATCTTACTACTAAAGGAGAGTCATCATCATCATCATCATCTTGTGCCATACCGGTTGGCGTAGGCGATCATGTCCTTCCACAATCTTCTATCCACAGTGCATCGTATGAGTTCTGTTGTTGACTGTTTTCCAAGTCATGACACCAAGCTATCAAGTATTTTCTCTCTATTTCGTCCACGATCTTTCTTTCCTTTTATTTTGCCAGTTGTAACCAAGTATTCCAACTTTCCTCTTCTCATGATGTGCCCGAAAAATGTTGATTGTTTCTTTCTGATGTCTTTTAGGAGTTCCCTTTTTGTTTTGGCCTCTGTGACAATTTCCTCATTAATCTTTATAGCTGTCCAGGGAACTTTCAACTTCTGAGAAATTCCATCTCTGTGGCCTCTAATCGCTTTTTCATTTGTTTGTCTGCTGTCCATGGTTCGCTTCCATAGGTCAGAATGCAAAGGAGGGTAAAGTCACGAAAATGGCACGGATTATTTTTGAAAGATATTCCCATTGGTGGAATTAAACCTGGGACCTTCCTGTACAGAGGCCGACGCCCTTCCTGTGGACCACTTACCCTCCTCTGTATACGTATCTCTCATGCATTTTCTCTACTTTCATTCTAATTTTTCTCTATTTATGATTTTTCTCTGCGGCAACCACTCCTGGTCTCAGCAGTGAGGCTCGGCTTGAAATGTCAATTACTCTCATAAAAGGAAAAAATTATGAGTACCTCCGAAGTCGGAGTTATCTGCCTGTTCGGCGAGGGACCTCTATGCACACTGCTGCCAGGAACAAACGGATTAACACGCAAAATTTCAGTTCCTAGTCACTATGAACTTCGCCAGAAGTGAAAGCTGGGTAACGTAAAAAAAAAAAATAATAAGAAAGAATACAAATTAACTACTCTTAGTACTCCCGTTTTTTCCAGCAAAATTTAATATAAATAAATGCAGTCTTCAACCTTGTGTTGATCAAGAGAATAAGAACTAACCAGTTCTGTCTGAATACGCTTTACTACTGACAAAGTAACACAGACACAACCAATCTGAACTAATTTAACTTTATATTTTAGAATAAATAAAAAACTATGAAAAAAAACTAATGTAGCCTTGTTACTGTCTGTTTTTTTAAAAATCCTGGACTGGTATTCCTAAAGAGAATGTTGTCCATTATTTATTCGAGAGTCACCGCAACAGGAGAACAAAGATTTCAAAAGATAGTTCGAACAGCCGCTATGCCGCTGGAATATTTACACTCATAACTGGTCGGGGCGGGGAAAAAGACAACATTCTTTTGTTGTTTTCTGTTTGCGAAGATCACAAGAGGATTTGTTTGTGTTTGTGAGTGATTTCGTGTTTCTTTGACACGCTACACCTTGCTGACTAGGTTGGTGGTTTTTGTTAAGGATTTAGAGTTGATAGGAAGAGGAGGACAGTTCAGGAAGGTTGATATTTGCGATGATAATCTGTATGCACTATCATTCTCTTCCGGAGCAGTTCATATTTTTTTTGCGTGGTTAGCTTTCTCACTATTTCTTCTCTTCATTCAACTAGTCTCGTTCCGTTTCTTTCTTCATCGTTGTTCCTACCATTCGCTCTTTCTTCTCCATCTTTTTATCTCGCACTCACTTTCATTGTCGGAATTAATTCTTTCTTTTTATATTCCCTTAATTATCTCTCTACCTCCCTCTCTTTCTCATACTTTCTCTTAATTTATCTCGTTCTCATAATAAAGCATGTGTTCACAGCCTCTTTTAACTATACGTGTTTCTATTTTTTTTTTATTCGCTTATTTTTCTGCTTCCTTTCTCTCTTTCTTGCTCTTTTTCATACTCCCTCATACTATCTTTCTAGTGCTCTCTCTCTCTCTCTCTCTCTCTCTGTTTCATACTCCCTCATAATATATTTCTTCTGCTCTCTCTCTCTCTCTCTGTTTCATACTCCCTCATACCATCTTCCTTCTGCTCTCTCTCTCTGTGTTTCATACTTCCTCATACTATATTCCTTCTGCTCTCTCTATCTCTTTCTGTGTTTCATACTTCCTCATACTATCTTTCTTCTGCTCTCTCTCTCTCTGTTTCATACTCCCTCATACTATCTTTCTTCTGCTCTCTCTCTCTCTGTTTCATACTCCCTCATACTATCTTCCTTCTGCTCTCTCTCTCTGTTTCATACTCCCTCATACTATCTTTCTTCTGCTCTCCCTCTCTCTCTCTCTGTTTCATACTCCCTCATACTATCTTCCTTCTGCTCTCTCTCTGTTTCATACTCCCTCATACTATCTTCCTTCTGCTCTCTCTCTCTCTCTCTCTGTTTCATAATCCCTCATACTATCTTCCTTCTGCTCTCTCTCTCTGTTTCATACTCCCTCATACTATCTTGCTTCTGCTCTCCCTCTCTCTCTCTCTGTTTCATACTCCCTCATACTATCTTCCTTCTGCTCTCTCTCTGTTTCATACTCCCTCATACTATCTTCCTTCTGCTCTCTCTCTCTCTCTGTTTCATAATCCCTCATACTATCTTCCTTCTGCTCTCTCTCTGTTTCATACTCCCTAAAACTATCTTTCTTCTACTCTCTCTTTCTCTCTGTTTGATACTCCATCATACTATCTTCCTTCTGCTCTCTCTCTCTCTCTCTGTTTCATACTCCCTCATACTATCTTCCTTCTGTTCTCTCTCTCTCTCTCTCTCTCTGTGTTTCATACTCCCTCATACTATCTTCCTTCTGCTCTCTCTCTCTGTTTCATACTCACTCATACTATCTTCCTTCTGCTCTCTCTCTCTTTCTCTGTTTCATACTCCCTCTATCTTCCTTCTGCTCTCTCTCTGTGTTTTATACTCCCTCATACTATCTTCCTTCTGCTCTCTCTCTCTCTGTTTCATACTCCCTCATAGTATCTTCCTTCTGCTCTCTCTCTCTCTCTCTCTCTCTGTCTCTGTCTCTGTTTCATACTCCCTCATACTATATTTCTTCTGCTATCGAAATTTTATTTATCTGTCTGCCAACTCTCTCTCTCTCTCTCTCTCACACACACACACACACACAAACACACGCGCACACTTCTAATAACTCATTTCCAATCTTTCTGTAACAATTTCTTTTATACCCTCAGCATTATTCTTTCTATTTCTAAAATTTTCTCAACTCGTAGAACCATTTATTTTTTTTCTTTTCGTTCTTGATTTCTTTCAAATTAATTTTTTTTTTACTTTTTTCTCTCCATCTACCTTTCTTTCGCTCTTTCTTTATTTCGTTCTTTCTTTCATTCTTTCTTTCTCATTGTTAAAAAAATATGTATCTCTCCTACACTTTCTCTACTCGAATGATTCCCACTTTAAAGATAAATAAACAAATCGTGTGCTCACATTTTGGTGTCATTGATGGTATCATTCAAGTGTTGGTGATAAAGTGTGTTTCTTGAGATAGTCTTTGTTAACAGCTAAAATGTTAAGACTTTGGAACTCTCTAAATAACATGTCTTGAATTCTTTCTTTCATCATCATCATCATGTACCGTACTGGTTGGCGTTGGCGATCATGTCCCTCCACAACCTTCTATCTACAGTGCATCGTATGAGTTCTGTTGTTGACTGTTTTCCATGCCATGACACCAAGCTATCCAGTATTTTCTCTCTTTGTCGTCCACGATCTCTCTTTCCTTTTATTTTGCCAGTTATTCCAACTTTCCTCTACTCATGATGTGCCCGAAAAATGTTGATTGCTTCTTTCTGATGTTTTCTTATGAGTTCATTTTTTGTGTTGGCCTCTTTGAGAACTTTCTCATTGGTCTTTTTAGCTGTCCAGTTAACTTTCAACATTCTTCTGAGAAATCCCATCTCTATGGCCTCTAATCGTCTTTTCATTTGTTTGTCTATTGTTCATGACTCGCTTACATAGGTCAGAATTGGTTCTATATAGCATCGATGAACTCTCTTTCTCATTTCTATTGACATAGATTTGTTGCATAAGATATTTTTCATTTTCTGAAATGCTATTTTGGCCTGAGCTATTCTACTTTTTATTTCTGTGGTGCATCTTCCATCTGATGTTATCACTGTGCCCAAGTATTTGAAACGTTGCACTTGTTTCAGATTTGTCTTGTTTATTTTTATGCTGCATGATGGTGATGATTGTTTCTTCAATATAACCATTACTTCTGTTTTCTTACTATTCAGACTTAGACCTTTCTTGTTGCTTTCTATTACTATTATATATATCATTTCTTGTAGCTCATTCTCTGTCTCTGCTATTAAGACTGTGTCATCAGCATATCGTAAATTTACTCTCTAAATTCTTCTTTATCGTAAATATCGTTTATCGTAAATTCTTTCTTTATTGTCCTTAAACGTCCTCTCTCTCTCTCTCTCTCTCTCTCTCTCTCTCTCTCTTTCTCTCTCTTCTTGTAATTATGCCCTCTCTTCTACTAACTCTTTCCTACTCTACTTATACTTCTTCTAATACACTTTTACACTCTCTATTTTCCCCCACTAACTCTCATAATATCGTTTATATCTTTTCCTACTGACTTTCTACTCCTTCTCTCATATTTTTGGTTCTAATTTTTGTTCTTCTCCCTCTTTAATACTCTCTATTTTATTTTCTATATCTCTCTCTACTACTGTTTTTGCACTACTCTCTCCAAACATCTTATATACTCTCTATCCTAGCCTTCTTCTACTCTTTGTTTTCTTTTTTTTTAAATGATCCCTTTCACACTCCCTCCTAATCTATTTTATATTTTCTCTTTTATTTATCACGTATTATTAATTATTATTTTTATGTATTATTTATTATATATCATTATTTTTATTATTCATATATTATTTTATCATGCCGTACACTTCTTTCCTAATTATGCGTACACTTTTCCTCTCTCCATCCCACATTTTTATTCTTCTCTAATTATAGCATCCTCGCTCTTAATCCCTAATCAGGCTCCATGAAGTTGCAGCCAAGATCTGTACAAGTTGATAACGTCACAGAGACAAATGAACTATAACCATGCATAGCCAGTGAGATATATAAACCTTTCGTTATATATTCTTCCCCATCTGATTAAAGAGTCTGATCTATGAGTCTACCAGGAGTGCAGTGATATTGATTCTATCAAGTAACAAGTAATCAGTAATTCAAACCTCGTGATAATGCGCTGTCAGTTTCACATTCAGGCAGTCTGCTGTTGCCGTGTTCTCTCTCCTGCTAGTGGAGAGCATGCCAGGTATAGCGGGTATATTAATTAGGTAGCTGACGTTTGTCAAGGAAAGAAGGGGGCGTCAACTTTCATTTCCGTTGTCTGTTCTCCAGTTATCACTCGAGTATTTTTAAGCGCGCGTTTAACAAGAAAGAAAGAAAGAAGGACAGAAAACAAATTTAAAAAAAATAAAAGAAAGAAAAGTGAATAAAAACGTGAGAATTAAAGTATGTAAAGTGGTGAATAATGACAAAAGATCAATATACGCAACGATTTAATTGGATGCAAATATTACCTTATTACTGAATTCCGGTCAATATGGCGGATAGGCGGCAGGAACTATTGAGGCTCAGTCTGAAAAGTATTCCTTGTTGCAGTTTCATTATATTCCAATTCCGGCTAGCTGCCGGAGCTACTGAGTTTATATGCATGCCGAGAACTGTGTTTTTCATCCGGATCGTGTTTAGACACTCCGATTGCTTACGATGAAGGATGATATCGTATGACGAAGGATAGTTCAGCTGCGTTCACTTTCGGTGCCGCTTTGCCGTGTGTCTTTTGGCGTGTGCTGTAGCTGCTATGATGGGGACTGCAGCTCCTTACTCTGTTTGGATCCTTCAATGAGATGAGTTTTAATTCGGATGATTTCACTAGCACGGACGTTGAGTAATTATGAATTTTAATTCGTTTGCAGTGATACCGGGGCCTTCGACTAACCATAACTACCAGAGCATTATTTTAAGATATCTCCAGTTAATTCTAGTGAAGTCTCGTTTTTAGCCACCTACGTATTTAGCTTTCTGTCCGTATGGTACGTTGTGTGCATAACAGTGGAGAATTACACCACCATATGTCATCCAACAAGCTTTGTGGTTATGTGCACAAAGCGACGCGCCAGTATCGTGGTCATGTGCATTATAGTCTTGTTGTTGTTGCTGTATATGGTCACTGCTGTTGCTGCTGAGGTGACTCCAAACGAGATAGGTCTTGAGAAATGCTTGCCAAGTCCAAGGTTGATGTTCTTGCATATAATAACATACATTGACTCGGTTGATCGCCATTACTGTCATGCTCTTCACGATTGTTCTGTCCATCATACACAAGTCCCGGTGGAAGAAGCTCAGTGGCCTGCCGATGCTGGAAGTTTCCGAGTTGAAACCGATCAACGATCCTAGGTGGAGTTCTGTGTGGCTAGGATGCTCTTTGCCTTGTCTCTATCTTAGATCATCATGAATGCACCCAGCTACGTGGCCAGACTGTACTATCTGATGCGAACTCAAAACTCAGGGGACATGAAATTGACATTCTCTGAAGGTCTTATCCGGCAGATCTTCCAGCACGCAGCCACGCCCACCATGCCTGCAAGTTTTGGATCTTCGTGGTCGTCAGTAGAAACTTTACCAAGAACCTAAGACAAACTTTGGTGGACGTTACCAAGTGTATATGTTAGTCGTGGCTTATATCTTGGTGGTTGTCTGTGCTAAACATGGCTCAAATCTTTGTGTGTGCATGTGATAGCCATGGTTCCTATCTTGGTGGGTGTCTGTGACAGCCATGGTTCAATTTTCGGTGTATATCCATGTTAATCGTAGCTCATATCTTAGTTGGAGTCTGTGATAGCCATGGCTGATATCTTGGTGGGTGTATGTGCTGGCCATGGCTCATGTCTTGGTGTGTGTCTGTGCTAGCCATGGCTCATATCCTAATGTGTTTCAGTGCTATTCATGGTTCATATCCTGGTGTGTTTCCGTGAAGCCATGGATCATATCTTAATGTGTTTCTGTGCTAGTCATGGCTCATATCTTGGTGTGTTTCTGTGCTAGCCATGGCTCATATCTTAATGTGTTTCTGTGCTAGCCATGGCTCATATTTTAATGTGTTTCTGTGCTAGTAATGGTTCATATCCTGGTGTGTTTCCGTGAAGCCATGGCTCATATCTTAATGTGTTTCTGTGCTAGCCATGGTTCATATCTTGGTGTGTTTCTGTGCTTGCCATGACTCATATCTTAGCTTGTGTGTGTGTGCCAGCCATGGCTCATATCTTGATGTGTGTCATGTTAGTGATATCTCATATCTTGGTGTGTGTCCGTGTTAATCATGTCTCATATCTTTGTGCGTGTCTGTGTTAGTCATATCTCATATCATTGTGTGCATGTCTATGTCAGTCATATCTCATATCTTTGTGTGCATGTCTATGTTAGTCACATCAAATATCTTAATGTGTGTCTGTCTATATTAGTCATGTCTCATATATTTGTGTGTTTGTGTTTAGTTATATCTCATATCTTTGTGTGTGCATGTCTATGTTAGTCACATCTCATATCTTTGTGAGTGCATGTTCATGTTAGTCATGTCTCATATCTTTGTGTGTGCATGACTGTGTTTAGTCATATCTCATATCTTTGTGTGTGTATCTGTGTTAGTCATATCTCATATTTTAGAGTGTGTCTGTTTTAGTCATATCTCATATCTTGGTGTGTGTCAGTGTTAGTCATGCCTCATATCGTTGTGTGCATGTCAGTGTTAGTCACATCTCATATCTTTGTGTGTGCATGTCTGTGTTAGTCACCTCTAGTGACTCGGGCAGATGGTGCCCGTAAACCTGGGAGGGCCGACCATCTAAGGGCAGAATCCCCCTACAGAAAAGACAATCTGCTGCCTTGCATGAAAATTGTTAACAATTAAAGGCTAAGGAAAGCAAACCTGAATAAAATGCTGGCTGAAATCTGATGCACTGGGGAACTGGCGCAGAACACAGTGCAACGTTTTAACATGTATTCAATCCGGGTGGATCTAACATACTCTAATAATGATGTTCTGTCTGTGGAGTCGATCAATTCACTTAAACAGACAGCTGTCTGCATGTGAGAGTCTGGAATCCTACTCTGATTAAGTCTTGATCGCAGAGAGAGAGAGAGAGAGAGAGAGAGAGAGAGAGAGAGAGAGAGAGAGAGATTCCGAGCAAATGATGAAGTTTTTAAAAAATTAAAAGTGAAAAGAGAACCACTAAACACAATTACGACAAGACAAATGAAATTTTTGGGGTATGTTAAAAGGCACAACAGCCTACTAAAAGTAATAATGGAAGGGAAAATACAAGGTAATAGAGTCAGAGGCAGACCAAGACTAACACGGGGGAGTAACATCAAAAGATGAACAAGTCAGCCTATGACAACCTGCACCATCAAAGCAAGAGACAGAGCAGAATGGCGCTCCATGGTAGCCAACCTTTGATGCGGAGTAGGCACTCAATGATGATGATATTCCGAGCATGCCCTTCTGCATTTTTAAAATGCAGGGACAGTTCTCACTGGTTATTTTGTGATGTGATTTATTAGCATGCTTGTTATCTTCGTAACCACCACGAGGTTATGACGCTAATTTCTCTGGATAGGTTGACGTAAGAATTTATGTTTTGGGCGCCATGTGACTAAATTATTAAACACGTGATATAGAATATATAATTATATATATATAAGTGAAACGTTGTAAATTATACTTCCTGTCATAACTAATTATCACCGGTATTTTAGTTGCCCTGAAACTGATTTCAGAAAGATTACATGGGTATGATTATTTTATAGTGCTTTCAAATTAATTAGAAGAATGCAGGTATTTTAAATATTATTTGTGACTGAGATTTTTAATATTTTTACCAGAAAGTGTTTAATTCGTTCATCAATGATATCGTGGATTTAGGAAAAGATGAATAAACCAAAATATCACATTTTTGTCTAGTGTCAAAATTGGACCCACTTTCATAAAAGATACATTTTAAGAGTTATATGAATGTAGAAAATTCAGAATATCTTATTCATAGCTGCAGCACTTCTTCTTCTGCTTCTTCTTCTTCTTTAACTTTTTTCTTTCCTTCCTTATTTGCCGTTCAGCGTCGAAGGTTATATTTTGCTGTCCTTTGCTCTTCTGTTGGCCTCCGTTGTTACGTTTTCTAGTGTTCTGATGTACCATCAATCCATCTTTTTCGTGGTCTACCCTTGAGTCGTATGCACTAGCTAAGCTTATTGAAGGCTCATGTTGTGTGTTAGTCTTTCTGTCTTATCTCGTATCATTTTAGCTGTTATTTCTTTATGTATTTTATGGCGAAAATTATTCCTGTCTGTTTTCTTAGTTCTTGATTTCTGATCTTATCTTTCAGACTCTTTCCTGTCATTCGTCTAACACATTTCATCTGACTAGTGAGTATTTTATTTATTATTCTTCAGTCTAGAGTCCAGGTCTGGCAATAGTAGCATAATGTTGGCATGAAGATTGTGTTGTAGAGTGTACGTTTTGCCTCTGTGTCATTTCCTTGATGGACAATAGTAGTGATAGTTGTCACATGATTTTTCCTGCTGTTCACCTGATGACTACTAAAGAAATCGATTGACCCTTTCGTCATTCGTCTTTAAAAGGTCGTTCAATGATCGTAGAAGCCTTGCTTTGAGGCTTGCAGTAGAACTGTGATAGTTGTGCCTTCGGCCCAACATATCCGACTTCAGCACGGCATTTTTCGATATCGGGTTGTCTTCCTTCTTCGATCCCTGCTGGCTTTGCTAGTTTCCGTAAACTGTTAACTACAACAACAAACATATATCAATAAAAAATGACAACTAAAACTTCAATGCGAGTAGAAACAAAAGAGATGTATTTTTTTTCGTTCGCCGGCTCTGACGAAGTCCCTAGATACTAGGAACTGAATTTTGCGTGTTAATCCATTTTTCCCTGACAGCGGTGTTCACAAGGGTCCCTCACCGCACAGGCAGATAACTTCGACTTCGGAGGTACTCATATTTTTTTCGTCGATGAGTAATTGACGTTTCAAGCCGGGCCTCGCTGCTGAGACCAGACCTGGTTGCCGCAGAGAGAAATCATAAATAAAAATCCAGGTGTAGCCGGGATTTGAACCCACGACCTCTCTGTCTCGAAGCCGGCGTCTTGCCTCGATACCAACCAGTCCCCCCAAAAAGAGATGTTATCAGTGTTGAATTTCTCAAAAGGCTATCTTACTTTAATAAAAAAAAAAATTATGAACATTCTAAGATATCCGTATTCTCTCTCTCTCTCTCTCTCTCTCTCTCTCTCTCTCTCTCTCTCTCTCTCTCTCTCTCTCTTTAAAGGAAGACATTTTTTAATATAAAGGGATGGTACTTTAAGTTTCAAGTAAAGTGTTCAACATTAATACGTTTTTACTGCATAGACGAACGTGCTGAATTTATAGGAGCCATTTGCTTGTACTTAACTACTTGAATGACCCATTCTAAGGTTGCGTTACTGGTCAGATTTCAATGTATGAAACCTAACATAAAGGCAGCATTATTTATTTAGTTACAATGTTGCATGGTGCCAGATCTGACAGGCCATGGAAGAGACCGTCAGAGCTGTCTCGTGTCAAGACTGGGGTGTGATCTGCAAAAAGACATCTTAAAATTGTGAAGTTAATCTACCAATGTAAAATAGATCACAGACCGTGCTTGTGGGACAGGGTTATTCTCGGAGTTTCTCAATAATTGATGTAGAACATCGGGAATCTACGGACTTGTCCGGAGTGCATGGATGATGATCCTAACATAAACACCACGACCTTAATTAATAGTCTGAATGGGAAGTCATTCTATAGGGACAGCGAGTCAGGTTTAGGTCTTACTGAAACAAAAAGCTGGAAGCTGCAGTTAACAAAAGGAAGACAGAAAATGTAGATGGTAAACGCCCCACATCCGCCAACAAAACTAACTATAATCGCCAAGATCGAACCTTTCAGAAATCACCATCATCATCATCATCATCAATATTATCATCGCTATCATCATCATCATCATCACCACCACCATCATCATCATCCCTATCATCATCTAACCGGTAGGCCTCAACTTGGAATTGGGAAAAACTAGATCTATTTACAAACTGTAAGCGTAGCGCTTAATATCGAGCCCCACATGAATTAGAAGAAGATAAATACAATGGGCCACTCAACATGGGCGCCAGCACAATTACAGAAACCAAACAAAAAAGCTGAAAACATCGACAAGTATTTGGCCAGTCTGAAACGTCCTCTCTGTAGAGAACCTAAAAGATCGGTTAAGTCTCTAACAAAAAAGACGGAACCACGCCCAAGATCCGCATCAAAATCTTTGGCCGGGACTTTACTTTTGGAAAATGTACAAACAAGTTCAGGATGCTGGACCAGATGTTATCACAAACAAAACGATTTCTAACCTCATTCGCGAACTCTCAACTGCCCTAGTTTTTATTATCAAGGCTTACATGGAGAAAAAAAACTTTCAACAGAATGGAGAGAAGTAAAAAATCATATCAATCGCAAAGAAGGACCATCATCAACATCATCATCAAGTACCGGGCCTGCTGGCGTAGTGATCATGTCTCTCCACAACATTCGATCTCGTTATATCACTTCTTTTGTTGACCTTCTGTTAAGTCATTCTCTTAAGCTGTCTGGTATTTTTTCTCTTTGCTTCCCTAGATCTCTTCGTCCCTCAATTTTTCCATTTGTTACAATATATTCCAGTTGTTCTCTTCTCATTACAAGGCCAAAAGTGATGATTGTTTCTTCCTAATATTAGAAATTAGCTCTCTTTTTGCTTTGATCTCTTTCAGAACATTTTCATTACTCTTCTTAGCTGTCCATGGTATTCTCAACATTCTTCTGTAGATTCACATCCATATGTTAAGACTGGCTCTACGTAAAATTTAAGAACTCTTTTTCTTGTTTCTATAGTCAAAAATGGATTGCATAGTATCTTCCTCATTTTTTGGAAAGCTGCTTTTGCCTGAGCCATTCTGCATCTTACATCTTTTGTACATCTTCCGTCAAAGAATGATAACCTAGCAAATGATTTTGCAAGCTAATTACACATATCCTCGACATCAATATAGGAAAGACAATAGAATAAATGATTAATAAAAGTTATGGTTTTATATATCTGCGCCTTTCGACCAATTACATCTGACCAGCACGATAATATTTGGTACTTGATTGCCTTGGCTTTTTACACCTACTCAATTCCTCACACTGGATAGTCTATTATCAGGACCATCACAGGATATGCTGTACCAGAGTTTTGATCAGCTCTGGTTCACTGATCTTGACGCTATGAATTGGTTGCCAACATTCTGCCAGATGGAGCTATTCGTCATGGTCTCCATAACTACACAAGATAGCGTGTGATGTTGTGCAGAGGGAGGTAACCATGAATATCAAACTATACTACAAATTGAAGTTACATACCCTCTTCCAAAAATTACTGCACTCGTAATATTTACATAGAGCTTTACAACAAAGGAAATCTATATTTTATGGTAGGATTATCATGACTATCATTAGCACCATCATCATCATAATCATCATCATCACCATAATCACTATCATCATCGCCACAATAATTATTATCGTCTTCATCACAAGCATCACCGCCACTATCATCATCGTCACAATCATCCCAATCATCTTTATCGTCATCATCATGATCATCGCCATCATCATCATCTCCATCACCACCACCATCATCATCATCATCATCACCACCGTCATTGTCCACAACACAATAGGTGTTCCGATCTTCTAGAAATACCGGAAGCCCCCATAAAAAACTCTGACCAACGCGTACGAACTCCGTTGCAATATGTGTGATCTATAAATTGTTCAAATGCGTTAACTGGTCAGATTTTAGTGCATGAAACCTAACCTCAGAGTAACATCATCTATTGTATAGCAGCCAAGCTACCCGTCCAGCAACTGTTTGCGTCAGGATCGATGAACTACAGAGCTGAACAAGACATCGCTCTACTACTTCACCAGCGGTATTTTTTTCTGGAAACAGACTATTCAATCTGGCCGAGCCAGTAGGGATCTAAGAGGGAAGGTAAACCCGGTACTCTAAAACGCTGTGCTAAGTCGGATATGTTGGGCTGAAAGGCGCAAATATCATAGTTCTACCGCAAACCACAGCACAATGCATCTACGCCCACTTGGCGTCCTTTTAAGGGCGGATGAGATAGAGGAAGAAATATTAGGAAGAAACAATCAACATTTGTTGGCTATGTAATGAGAAGAGAACAACTGGAATATATTGTAACGACTGGGGAAATTGAGGGACGAAGAGATAGAGGGAAGCAAAGAGAAAAGATAACAGACAGCTTAAGAGAATGGCTTGGCAGAAGGTCAACAACAGAAATGATAAATAACTGTCGAGATTTAAAGTTGTGGAGAGACATGATCGCCTACGCCAGTAGGCACGGTACTTGATGATGCTGAAGGCATTCATTCCTTCAATAATCGTCGGGTGAACACCATGCAGAAAGAATTAATCTATTGAGTGACACTGTTGCGTGGTGTCAGATTTGATAGGCAAGACCGTCACAGCAATGTGTCAGATATGTTAGATAAGGACCGTCCACAGCAATGTGTCAGATAAGGACCGTCCACAGCAATGTGTCAGATATGTTAGATAAAGACTGTCACAGCAAGGTAAAGGTAAAGGTAAAGTACGAGACTTGAACCGGCGTCTTAGCACGCGAGTATATACCCATATGTGCTCGGCCGCCTATCCAGAAATGTTCGGATATTTCTGTATAGTGTAGCCTCAAGCATCGAAACTCAGATGCGAAGCGACATTCCTCACCTTCCCAGGATAATATACCCTGGTACCCATTTCTGCCAACGGCTGGGTCGACCGTGGGGGTATTTTTTTTTTTATTCCAACCACGAGTACAATTCACACTGCTCCCAGCGGGAATCGAACACGGGTTGTCCGAACGTCGGTAATCTAGTCGGGTGGTTTTTCCAACTAGGCTACCGAGGCCCCCCTATCTGTCACAGCAATGTGTTAGATATGTTAGATAAAGGCAGTCACAGCAATGTGTCAGATATGTTAGATAAAGGCAGTCACAGCAATGTGTCAGATATGTTAGATAAAGGCAGTCACAGCAATGTGTCAGATATGTTAGATAAAGGCAGTCACAGCAATGTGTCAGATATGTTAGATAAAGACCATCAGAGCGACTCACTCCAAAATGAAGATATCTGATCATCAGAAGATTCTCCCACATTAAACAAGTGTTTTGATCCTTTAGCTTCCTGAAACTATAAGCAGACCTGCCTACTTGGATTATGACTTCCAGGTGTCCACCTTCAGCTGCATATCTTAAATAGTCATATGGGTTTGAATATCATTAAGAACGAACATTTAAAAAATACATATTACAATTATATAACCATGCAAGTCCGCAGTAAAGCTAGTGTAAAGCACTGAAAAAAAAGTTTATATTAAAATGAATATTGCAGCTTGACAAATAACTTATCGTTTATTCTTAAAGGTATTACAACCGCTTTATACCTGATTTTTTCCCGTATTGTATCTTTCATTGAAGTTAATACTTCGGTCTGTAACATTATATTCTGTACTATTCTATTTACCCACAGTTTTGGTGAATGCACATGCATTTAATGGGAGCCGAGATAGCTCAGTGGGTAGTGAACTGGACTACAAAGGACAAGAGGTAGGGTTCGATCCCAACCGACGGCTTCGGGTTCACCCAGCCTTTAATGGGTACCGGATTTTTTTCTGGGAAAGTAAAGCGGCACAGGTGAATACCGACCACATTACCCCAAAAATCATGTGTCGAAGGTCTGTAAAATTTATGGTCACTAACACCATATTCCCTATACGCCACTTGGCGTGACGGGGGTACTTTACTTTTTTTCTTTTCACAGGCATTTAACAAGGGCCTTTTCCGCACTCTGCCGTCTCCTCTATTCGTTTCCAGGTGAAATTTCTCTCTGTGATCACGCTCTTAATGATCCATCTCCTTGTTTTACTGTGTCTTCTATGTTTCCTCATTCCCTATGGGTTCCTCGTGAGAGTGTGTCTTCAGTAACCTTGTTTGCCCAGTGGTTCATTGAGTATGCTCAGAATGATCGGCACTGACTGTGAACAACGGCAATGTTTAGAGTCTCTGAGGGGCCTATTCTAATAAGCGTCTGCTCCATTTTCGTGCCAGGGCACGCTGGTGCAAGAAGTAATGAACGGGATGACAGAGTTGCCAGTTTGGCTGATGCTGAGTGCGAAAGACCAATGGACCGTTATGGTATTCTGAATGCCCTCATCGACGCAGAAAGAAACCTCCAGGTTTACAGTCACTGTGCATGCTACAGCTACATAGAGCTCCATGACACAGAATATAGACGCGCCCACACAAACATACACATTGATTATTAAAAAGACAAACAATAACAAGCGAAACTCTAAGCAAATTCAGAATTTATTGATTTCATGAAAGCACTGGCAGAACATAAAAGAAAGAAAAAAGATACAAACGTGGCAAATAAGACTTTAACATATGGGGAAGTTGTTTATAGAATTGTTCCCAGTCATTGAATGGAATGGGTGTCCGGTTAGCGCAATCGATAGGCGGTTGGCTTACCACGGCAACAGCCGGGGTTTGTACCCTGGCGAGGACACCTGGGTTTTTACTAATTCCCTAAAAATTAGTACCTCTGAAGTCGGAGTAAATCTGCCTGCATGGCGAGGGGCATCCTGTAATGGGATAAAACAAACTTTACACGCAAAATTCAGTCCCACAAAATTGAGTGGGTGGGACTTCGTCAGAGGTCAAAGCTGACGAAAGCGAACGAACGAACGAATGGAATATGGGAAGATGTGAACATTTATTGGGCATTGTCACACCATATTGATATTTGTTAATTTTATTCTCACTCGGCAATGGACACAAGCCGACAGGCTGTTGGATCAATAACTTCACCGATTGTATGATTACACAAGAAAAACATATAACAAATATCTACCACACTGCATGATTGAAATGATGGAACTAGTCTGTTATTTCTACATGAAAAGCAACAGCAAATTAACTTTTGATTCAAGTGAATCTTACATAGGCAGAACTGGAGTATTTTTGTTAACATTTTAGCAGAACAACAAATGTATTTTGTTTACTAAATGTAATTGAACAGCACAATAATGATATCGATTGTATTAATTATATGTTAAAGCTTTATAACACAACGCTTGCGTGTAACACACGCACACACACAATCATATTTCCACTGAATATAATTAAAATGTAAAGAAAATATTATATTTGAAAAAAAAAAAAAATACTTAGGCAGAAAAGAAATGTTTGTAATCATCGTCATCAAGTACCGTACCTGCTGGCGTAGGTGATCATGTATTTCCACAACTTTCGATCTCGACAGTTATTTATCATTTCTGTTGTTGACCTGCCAAGCAGTTCTCTTAAACTGTCTGGTATCTTTTCTCTTTGCTTCCCTCTACCTCTTCGCCACTCAAATTTCCCAGTTGTCACAATATATTCCAGCTCTTCCCTTCTCATTACATGTTTGTAATAAATGTATCTAAAAAGAGGGAAAAAAATCATGTTTGCACTATATTTTAATAGAAATGGAAAATAATTTGTGTACTTAATATCCTTAAATATGAAATATACTTAAGTATCAAAGAAAATGCAACTTTTAATCTTGATCTACCTGTGCTGAAACAGGTAATGGTAAAAACTGACCAATAATAATTGCCGTTGGATAAGTAATGCATTGTTAGTAATTTCATTATACTAGGTTTCAGCTTCATGACGTGGGTTGATCTTCCCCACTGGCACAATCTCTCCCATAAAATATCCCTGGAACCAATTTAATGAGGGTGGGTGAAAACAGGGAGCTTTTTCAGTGGTAAAATTATTTGCCTCAGCTGGTATTTGAACTCAGAAACTTTCAGATCGACAGGTGATTTCACGAACCACAACGCTATCGGGCTCTCCAAACATTTAGAAACATACGAAACAGTCGACATACATTATATAAGCCTTGCAGCATCTTGTTTTGTTGGACTAGGTACTTCATGACAAATGAAATTATTTGAACATGCAAAGACACAATAAGTAGCAGAAAGTCAATCCGAAAGGGAAAATACAGGGTAAAGGAGACAGATGGAGACAATGACTAAAGTGGACTGACAACGCCAAGAGGTGGATGTGAGAACACATGATAACGTGTAACCATCAAGGCAAGAGACAGTGAAATTGCGATTCATGGTAGCCAGCCTCCGATGCGGAGGCGGTTCAAGAAAACGATAAGGTACGTAATGACTTGATCTTGTAGTTATTTCCACTTTCAATCAATGCAGTTCAGGAACAATCAGTGAACGAACACTTAATAGTTTTTTGGAAGGGGCGGCGGAGCGGATGCGGGAATGTCCCGACTGTGGTTACGTTAGTCCGAACTTATGAAACATCGAGCTGTAATCGTTATATCTTGTTGTTCATTGTCTATGTTATTATCTTCTGTTTGGACGAAGAGATTGAGGGAAGCAAAGAGAAAAGATACCAGACAGCTTAAGAGAATGGCTTGGCAGAAGGTCAACAACAGAAATGATAAATAACTGTCAAGATCGAAAGTTTTGGAGAGACATGATCACCTACGCCAGCAGGCACGGTACTTGATGATGATCTTCTGTTTCTTGCCCTCTTTTGCATCTCAGCGTCGAGTCAGAATGAAGTGTTTCCGGAAAGTACTCTTTGATTTTTGCGGTACACAAGGTGCTGTGGTGTCTGATACTTTGCTTGTCCTTTTTTTTCGGAGATCTCCCTCTACTGTTTCTGTTGTTTCATCTTGTAGTCCATGCGTAACGTGGAAAACATACTTTAAATATTGTATGGGGTTCCCTCAATTTGTAAGGATTTAAACAAAAAATTGGACTTGTAAGTCTTACGACAGGGTAATATGTAAGAGAAAAGCGGATCATTTGCATGACTTTCTGCATCTAGTCTTATTTAGAATATGATTGCAGAAGTGCAACAGTAACTCTGCTAATCCAAGTGCTAACAAATTAAAACATAAAAAAAACTTACATTTTAAAAAGACTATAAATGTCAAGACGAACAAAGCAGGCTACATGAATGCACACAACCAATAAGAATGTCGGTTGAACTAACATTTGTTCATGACCACTGTGGTCTAGTATAACCTACAAGACTTAGAGGCCCAATTGATTGTGCCTGGACAAGAAAAAGACAAAAACTCAAGATCAACAATAAATGCTTCGGGGAACTGAAGAAGAAAGAATGGACATTTTTCTCATTTGTCAAACTTTTTTTGGGTCTGGTATATATGTTTTCCTTTAGAAAAATATGGAAGCTATGGATATTGTTTGGTGGTAACCATATGGCACAAATGTCATTTGTTTGTTGTCTCAGGGTGCGGCTTCATCATCATCATTATCATTGAGTGCCGTCTCCGCATTGAAGGTTGGCTACCATGGAGCGCCATTCCACTCTGTCTTTTGCTCTGATGGTGCAGATTGTCAAAGGTTGACTTCCATCTTTTCATGTTACTCGTCCATGTTAGTCTTGGTCCGCCTCTTTTACCTTGTATTTTCCCTTCCAATATTACTTTTATTAGGCTGTTGTGTCTTTTAATATGCCCCAAAAATCTCATTGCTCTTGTTCTAATTGTGTTTAGTAGTTCTCTTTTCACTTTTAGTTGTTTTAAAACTTCATCGTTTGTTTTCTTTTTTTTCTATCCAGTTCTACCTATTCTTCTATACATCCACATTTCAAAGGCTTCAATTTTCTATTCTTATGTCCATGTTTCTGCACCATACAGGAATATTGAGAAGATGTAACATTTTGCTATTCCTAGTTTTAGCCCTGGTGTTATTTGTTTTGATGTTAGTTTATGGAGGGTGCGGCTTAGACTGTTATTACTCACACTCTTTCCCTCATTGTGTCTTTTATTGTCACATGAAACATTCTTCGAAGGCATCTCATTTCAGTAGCTGTGATCTTTCTTCTCTCCTTTCGCTGTTAGTGTCCATGTTTGGCACTGACAGCACAACGTTGGTAGAAATAATGAGTTGTATATTGCTAATCTTGCACCCCTTGTTACATGTTTCTTGTCTGTAATGAGTATTATTGTACGTTAGTTGATTTGCTTTGTTTCATCAATTGTTAATTTCCTCTTACGATTTTTCCAAATGTTGTCGTAGAGCACTTTCCAAACATTTGAACTCGTCTATATTATTGTCTATTAAACTTGTTAAAGCTAAATCCAAGGTTATAATCAACATACCATCTACATCTACTTGTGATTAATTGTGTTTGAGTCTCTTGTTCTTCTTCCTCTGTGGGCTCAGGTCAAAATTATTTATAACTAAAGTTAGATTTTATGTATCTCGTTTAATATAACAAGGAGGAGGGGAGGGGGGGGGGCCGGTAGCCGAGTTGGGAAAACCACCCGACTGGACTACCGACGTTCGGACAACCCGTGTTCGATTCCCGCTGGGAGCAGTGTGAGTGGTACTCGTGGTTGGGAAAAAAAAAATACCCCCATGGTTGACCCAGCCGTTGGCAGAAATGGGTACCAGGGTATTACCCTGGGAAGGTGAGGAATGTTGCCTCTCATCGTGAGTTTCGATACTTGAAGCGACACTATCCAGACATCGACGAACATTTCTGGATAGGCGGCCGAGCACATATGGGTGGAAACTCGCGTGCTAAGACACCGGTTCAAGTCTCGTACTTTACATTTACTTTTATATAACAAGGGTTATAGAGCATACACTCTATAAATAAATAGAGAGAAAATAGAGAAACAGATAAAATATCAATCTAAGGTTTCCAGAATAGAAAATAGAGAAACAGATAAAATGTCAATCTAAGGTTCCCAGAATAGAAAATAGAGAAACAGATAAAATGTCAATCTAAGGTTCCCAGAATAGAAAATAGAGAAACAGATAAAATGTCAATCTAAGGTTCCCAGAATAGAAAATAGAGAAACAGATAAAATATCAATCTAAGGTTCCCAGAATAGAAAATAGAGAAACAGATAAAATATCAATCTAAGGTTCCCAGAATAGAAAATAGAGAAACAGATAAAATATCAAACTAAGGTTTCCAGAATAGAAAATAGAGAAACAGATAAAATATCAATCTAAGGTTCCCAGAATAGAAAATAGAGAAACAGATAAAATATCAATCTAAGGTTCCCAGAATAGAAAATAGAGAAACAGATAAAATATCAATCTAAGGTTCCCAGAATAGAAAATAGAGAAACAGATAAAATGTCAATCTAAAGTTCCAGAATAGAAAAAAAAAAAATATTCATTGTGGTGTATTTATCACAAATATGGTTTGATAACATAAGATTGAAACTGAAAAGTGTTGAGGATTACTTCTCCATGATATAATTAACAGACGATGAGTATTATATAATTTGATACTAGCTTACTTGTTACGACTTTTTACAATAGTAAAATAAAACAACTATCTTTATAGCATTTCCCATGACTGGGGTCTTTGGGGGACGGGGGACCTATAGTGCCGGGGAATAAAGGCCGCTTGCCCAGTGCAGTAGCTACGAGGTGTTTGGTTCTGAGTTTTAATTTCACCCTCGATAGAAAAAAAAAAATTGTGACCCTACCGGGATAGGGAGCCACGATAGCTCAGTAGTTAGTGAACTGGACTACAAAGGACAAGAAGTAGGGTTCGATCCCAAACCGATGGTTTCTGGTTGACCCAGCCTTTAATAGGTACCGGATTTTTTTCTGGTAAAGTAAAGTGGCACGGGCGTAATACCGACCACATTACCCCAAAAATCATGTGCCGAAGGTCTGTAAAATTTATTTTCACTAACACCATATTCCATATACGCCACTTGGCGTGACGGGGGAAAAGGGGCGGGGGGGTTACTTTACTCTTTTTTTTTTAATCTACCGAGATTGGAACCCACGATCTCCTGGGTTGGAGCTCAACAAATTAACGATTCGGCTACCCGCTCTTACTGACAGTATCAAATAACTTTAGAAATGTATTTAACTGGTATCCTACATTCTGAGATCAGTGTTTTGACTTTTGTGTTGATGTTTGTTTTATAGCTTGAATACTTTCCCTACCGTGCTGTTGTATAAAGTATAAATATTGGTTGTCTTGTACGTGATGAAAGGTTTTTGCCGAAACGTCGTGGTTCGGCTCGTCTCTCGACAGGTTTGGCTGTTTAATATCATGTTATGTTTATTATGGGACTTTACTTCTCTATTTCTAAAAAAAAAATGTGAAAAATTATAATGAAAACGAGGTTTTCATAATAATTATATTGTAGATAATAGTTATTATAATATAAATAGTATAGATAATAGATATCATCTATAACTGGGTACACTCAAGCACTAAGTAGAATTCTATGTGATCATCTTGCACGTGCTTGCTGTCTTGTCATACTGATGAAGGTCTGTGATCGAAACGTTTATACTTTTCTACTGGTATTTATGTGTATGTACAATATTTTATATGTATTTTTGCACTCTCAAGTGTTGTCAAAATCAACTCATTTCACTTTCACATTTTTTATTCACATAGGAAGGGAAAGGGGAGGGGGGGGGGCCGTTTGAAGTTTGAAAGTGTTCAGCGACTCATCATAGATGACATCATGGTCAGTGAACAAAAACTAAATGAGATGAGGCTTCACTTTCAAGCGGAGATTCTGGCAACAGCAGGGTTAAGTGAGTAGGAGTAGAGGAGAGATGGTATGCTCATTACACATCACATCATGTGTGCTGAAGTTGTTGGAAGTATTGAGCCGAAGTGAGAATGTGGTGCAGCTTGCTCAAAACCATGATACTACACAGCTTGCTGCAAACCATGATACTACACAGCTTGCTGTAAACCATGATACAACACAGCCTGCTGTAAACCATGATACTACACAGCCTGCTGCAAACCATGATACTACACAGCTTGCTGTAAACCATGATACTACACAGCTTGCTGCAAACCATGATACAAAACAGCTTGCTGTAAACCATGATACTACACAGCTTGCTGCAAACCATGATACTACACAGCTTGCTGCAAACCATGATACTACACAGCTTGCTTTAAACCATGATACAACACAGCTTGCTTTAAACCATGATACAACACAGCTTGCTGTAAACCATGATACTACACAGCTTGCTGCAAACCATGATACTACACAGCTTGCTGTAAACCATGATACAAAACAGCTTGCTGCAAACCATGATACAACACAGCCTGCTGCAAACCATGATTCTACACAGCTTGCTTTAAACCATGATACAACACAGCATGCTTTAAACCATGATACAACAAAGCTTGCTGTAAACCATGATACAACACAGCTTGCTGTAAACCATGATACTACACAACATGCTGTAAACTATGATACAACACAGCCTGCTGTAAACCGTAGTACAACACAGCTTGCTGTAAACCGTAGTACAACACAGCTTGCTGTAAACCGTGATACAACACAGCTTAATGTAAATCATGATACAACACAGCTTAATGTAAATCATGAAACAACTTTGCTTGATGTAAATCATGATACAACTCTGCTTGATGTAAATCATGATACAACTCTGCTTGATGTAAATCATGATACAACTCTGCTTGATGTAAATCATGATACAACACAGCTTGATGTAAATCATGATACTACACAGCTTGCTGTAAACCATGATACAACACAGCTTGCTGCAAACCATGATACTACACAGCTTGCTGCAAACCATGATACTACACAGCTTGCTGTAAACCATGATACAAAACAGCTTGCTGCAAACCATGATACAACACAGCCTGTTTTAAACCATGATACAACACAGCTTGCTTTAAACCATGATACAACACAGCTTGCTGTAAACCATGATACAACACAGCTTGCTGTAAACCATGATACCACACAGCTTGCTGTAAACTATGATACAACATGCTGTAAACTATGATACAACACAGCTTGCTGTAAACCGTAGTACAACACAGCTTGCTGTAAACCGTGATACAACACAGCTTAATGTAAATCATGATTCAACACAGTTTAATGTAAATCATGATACAACTTTGATTGATGTAAATCATGATACAACTCTGCTTGATGTAAATCATGATACAACTCTGCTTGATGTAAATCATGATACAACTCTGCTTGATGCAAATCATGATACAACTCTGCTTGATGCAAATCATGATACAACTCTGCTTGATGTAAATCATGATACAACACAGCTTGATGTAAATCATGATACAACTCTGCTTGATGTAAACCATGATATAACTTTGCTTGATGTAAATCATGATACAACTCTGCTTGATGTAAACCATGATACAACTCTGCTTGATGTAAATCAAGATACAACTCTGCGTGATGTAAATCATGATACAACTCTGCTTGATGTAAATCATGATACAACTCTGCTTGATGTAAACCATGATACAACTTTGCTTGATGTAAATCAAGATACAACTCTGCGTGATGTAAATCATGATACAACTCTGCTTGATGTAAATCATGATACAACTCTGCTTGATGTAAACCATGATACAACTTTGCTTGATGTAAATCATGATACAACTCTGCTTGATGTAAACCATGATACAACTTTGCTTGATGTAAATCAAGATACAACTCTGCGTGATGTAAATCAAGATACAACTCTGCTTGATGTAGTTTGATGCCCTAAAATATTAGTATTTCAGCTTTGAGAACTTAGACGAAACAAAAATCTGGTTTGGCCAAACGGACTTCTTCTTTCCTTCCTCGTCTGCCTTTCAGCGTCGAGGGGAGATATAATTTCGGTCTTTTGCTCTTCTGTTCGCCTCTGCTGCTGTTATGTTTCCTAGTGCTTCTAATATTCCATCAATTCATCTTTTTCGGGGTTGACCCTTGGGTCTGGTGTTCTCACAACGTTTGTTGAAGACTCGTTGTGTTTTGATCTTTCTGCCTTGTCACTTGGCCAAACCATTTGATCTGTTGTTTCCTTATACATTCTATGGTGGGGGCTATTTCTAGCTTTTTTCTCAGTTCTGCATTTCTGATCTTATCTCTCAGACTGTTTCCTGTCATTCGTCTAACACATTTCATCTCTGTAGAGGTTATTTTTCTTGCATCTAGGGTCCAGGTCTGGCATTGGTAGCACAACGTTGGGATGAAGATTGTATTGTATAGTGCTCGTTTTGCCTCCAGAGTTATTTCCTTGTTGGACAATAGTGGTGATAACTGTCCAATGATTTGACAAGCTTTGTTGCATCTTGATTTGATGCTATCAGCTATCTCTGCTGTTTGAGAATTAGCGTTTGTCATTAGACTTCCTAGGTATTTGAATTCCTCTACTTGTTTTAGTTGCCTGCCTTCTATAGTTATGTTGATGTTCTGTTTATTTTTGGCGACATTCATGACCTCTGTTTTGTTGATTTTCATGTTGTATTTTGATCCATCTTCTGTGTATTTCTCTGAGCATAAAACATTTATCCCTTACCTACCTGGTAAATTAGTCGTAAGTTAAGAGCTTAACTTAAGAAAAACAAACGTTGGGGCGTTCAACGGTCTTCAACTTGACAAAAACAAATGAAACAATATAAATCAAAAAAAATTTTTTTTAAGAAATTTGTCTTCCGTTTTTTTTTTGTCCCAGTTGAAGACCATTGATTGAAACAGATCTTTGTTTGGACTTATCATGTTTGCAAAGCTAAAATATCCCAATTGTTGTCTTCTCCGCTGCCCTATTTGCTTTTTCATGCGTATTCCACTTGTAGTAAGGTGTCAGAAGAATCCATTCATAGCCTTGTTATGATAGTAGCACTGCTCTTCTATGTTTATTGTTTAGATGTCTATATTGATGGTTCTAAATAAGACAGAAGTTCACTCTTGGTTTATAACTTGAATCAACTAGACAATGTCCTCTCTGCCCTTTGTGGGAGTATAAGCCATAGGGTCACTCCATTTATTTTTATTTGTGGAATTTCTCCCTTCCATCCTTCAAGTCAATGCCTTTGAGGGTTTTCATGATTTCTCTTCTCCATGGATTTATAGACTTTCACTGTGGCCTTCAAACAAGGTCATACAGATTGTGAGTGAAATCAACTATAGTGTGTTAGTGATGGAGTTTGATAGTGTTAGCAGCAATTGCTGGAGGCCTCAGATACAGAGAGTTGATGATGGAGGTAGCTGTTATGATGTCTAATGTAAAGTATGTTAGTTGTGATGGAGGTAGCTATTATGATGTCTAATGTAAAGTATATTAGTTGTGATGGGAGTCTTGCAGTAACAATAGTTGGATGTCTCAACAAAAAGTTTGTGATGGAGGTAGCTATTATGATGTCTGGATTAAGTATACTGGCCGTGGTAGGAATTTTGTGGTAGCAGTTGTCTCCTTGGATTTTCTAGTGTTTGGCAGTCAATAAAGTTTAAGTCTTTAATCAATTTCTTTTTAAAAAAATAATTATGTCTGCTGGTATTGTTTGCAGTATGGCATACGGTCTGTGTAGTTCATCCATTGTTTGCAGTTGGGCATACGGTCTGTGTAGTTCATCCATTGTTTGCAGTATGGCATACGGTCTGTGTAGTTCATCCATTGTTTGCAGTTGGGCATACGGTCTGTGTAGTTCATCCATTGTTTGCAGTATGGCATACGGTCTGTGTAGTTCATCCATTGTTTGCAGTTGGGCATAAGGTCTGTGTAGTTCATCCATTGTTTGCAGTTGGGCATACGGTCTGTGTAGTTCATCCATTGTTTGCAGTTGGGCATACGGTCTGTGTAGTTCATCCATTGTTTGCAGTATATGTATAATGTAACTTTGGCAAAATTATTATTGCAAGTGCTGATGGTAGATTATCTTTTACTCAGTTCTGGCTTATATTCCAGACTTTGTCTTATCTCAATAAGTCTCTACAAATCTATATTTGGGATGACAAATTTACATTTGGGTTGGTAGATTAACATGTGGATTGAGTGTAAGAACTACTCATAAAAAAACTTTATGTTAGGCTTTGAGAATTAAGCTTTACAAAGAGTCAAGTGAAAGTTTGAGACCAATAGAAAAGCAGATATTTAGACTGTCAACAAACCTTTCATAAAACCCATCTAACGAAAATGATTTAATTTTTCAGTCAAAAAACTACAAAACAAATAACAAAAAACTGTTTAATGGGTTGCTGCACCCCAAAAAAAAAAACAACCATTGTCATCAAGTACCATGTCTTCCAAGCATAAGTAATTTTGTTTCTTTTCACAACTTTATATCTCTATAATTGATTATCAAATTTGTTTGACTCCCTACCAAACCATTATAAACATCCATTTTTTCCCTGTCTTCTTCCCTCAATGTTTTCAGTTGTCATAAAACATTCCAGCTGTTCCCCTTGTCATTCTATCTTTTTTTATTTGGATTCATTGATTTGTTTCAGCAATGTCCAATTTATTTTATTTAAGCACTTCAGGGAAGATTATTTTCATTGTTGTGACCACTACTTTTGTCCTTTTGCCGTTGAGCCCAAATAAAAGATTATTCAGCAGTCATGTCATTCCATACCTACTTTGCTGGTGTGTGACTTAGAACAATTTAAAAAAGGAGATGTTGTAAGACAGCGCTGATAATGCAGCACCTTTTGGTGCCATGGCACCACTGACTTACATTCCTGGTGCTAGATTTAACTCAGCCAGATTTAATGTTAATTAAAATTTTCTTAACTTGCAGCGAACATGTTGTATCAAATATCACACTAAGTAAGTAAACGCACTATTTTTGTCAGGGCTTTTTTTTTATCTCCTAATTTTATTTTCTTTACTATTACTATGAATGTTATTTCATTATTACTATTACTAATATACAAAAGTAACTCGGCGCCACTTCTACAATCATCAGTCAGATACACCTTAATGTATAAAAACATTGGAAAGCGCTGTCTTAAGGTATGCCAATGACTGAATGACACAGCTAGAGTTTAATGGGCAGACATCATACATCTGATCATCATCATTGAGCTCCGGATTGAAGGTTGGCTACAATGGAGCATCATTCTGAGCCCTCCGAGATGTGGGAAGAGCACAGGACTTCGACAAACACAGATCCACGTCACTTCTTCGGATGATGGAAATAGGAGTTAAGATGGGCACAGTCAGAAATGAGAAAATTAGTGGCCGTGTAAGAAGACTTATCAACCAACATAGAACTGGATTTGTCAGTCACTGGACACTGCGGGAATTACTGAGGAGGGGATCTGAGCACCTATAGACATGTTCGGAGTGCAATGATGATGACCTACAAATAACTCAATTGAGTCTTGAGAGTTCTGTCTCTTGCTTCCACTGTGCAGGTTGTCATAGGCTGGCTTGTCTTTTGATGTTACTCTTCCATGTTAGTCTTTTACTGTATTTTCCCCTCAAAGAATAATTTTAGTAGGCTCATTTTTAGTTGTTTTAAGACTTAATCATTTTTCTTTTCTTCCCATCAAATTCTTTGTATTCTTTAAATTCACATTTCAAAGGCTTCAATTTTCTGTTCTGTTTTCTTGTCTAATATCCACGTTTCTGCACCATACAGGAATGTTGAGAACATTTTGCTGTTCTTAGTTTTAGCCCTGGTGCAATTTTTTTGATGTTAGTATATTTTTCATGGCATTAAAATTACTTGTTGCCATTCCTATTTTTTTGTTTCTTTCAGCTTTACATTTTCCATCACTGGTTATAATATGTCCAAGGTAGTTCTAGCTCTGAACTGTCTTCAGATCCATTCTTTTAACTTGGAAATCTACTTGTAGGTTTCAAGTATTGTCTTTGTTAATGATCATAGTTTCAGTCTTTTTGATATTCATATCTAATCCATATTTGTTGCTTGTCATGTTTATTTAATTCAGTAATTGTAGAGCATATCTTAGGTTATTGATTATCTTTCCATTAATGTTTAGGCCCTTGCATCTCTGTGATGTTTTTAAAGATTTGTTCAGTGTATAAATTGAACAAGCTTGGTGATAGGATGCATCCCTGCCTTACTCCTCTTTTTTTTTCATACATCTAGACCTTTAATTAGAAGAAATTCATTGGAGTGAAAATGCCCTTATCTTCATAACAACTCATCCAGTTACAAAAATCTAGTCTTCAAAGTATATTACAACATAGCAACAATTTCTTAATGAAATGTTAATAACATGTTTGCTTATTAACGTTTTCAAACACTTATTGGAAACACAATTTTTTAATTAAAATTGATAATAATATATAATAACAATACTAGCAGACAAATGTGAACTTGCACACATATAATATAAGAGAAATAATACATTAAAATAATGTTTGTTCCCTTGTAATTAAAAGATTCTAGGTTATAATTCAAGTAATAGGAAGCAGGACTAGAACATATAGCAATAATTTATGATATATTAATGTGCACCAAGACAAGCAAACCTTGATGACAGTTATCTTGTTGCCAGCTTTGTTCAGCAAACATAAATATATCACTGCAATAATTAGATTTTAATGACAGCTTTTTTTATGTTATCAATCATTTTATTACATGATAAATATATGACAACAACAAGCACACTTTAAATACAGCTTTCATAAAAAAAAATATTTTGACCTCAAGTTCTGACAATATCCGGGCATTAATTACAACTTTTGTAAAATATCTGCGTCTCAAATTCAGGCAACAACCAGGCCTCAAAGACAGCTTTCACCAAACATAAAATATGAACTCAAATCAGAATAATACATAAAACCAAATATTTAATAAACATTACTAATGCTTATTTTAAATCTTTAGTCTGAGCATTTTTGTGTTTGACTAGAATGACATATTTTTAGGATGTGTTTTAGTAATGGATGTTCTGTAGCGAATAATGTTATAGGGGATTGAAATAATCAACATGAATGTACTAGGTCACAATATTGGAAATGACAGAAATTTGGATTGGTGATAAATATCAGAATAAGTCAAAGTTCACTGCCCTGCTAGGCTATTTGAGAGGGGGGGGGGGGCTGTGTGTGTACAGTGTTAGTGACCATATTTTTCCCTGACCATGCCATATGTTTTCATGGTATGGTTGGTATCATGCCAGAACAATTTTACTTCCCAAACAAATCTCTGGTACCCATTTTTACCGGCAATCTCGGTGGCTCAATGGTTAGCATGTTCACTTTCTGATCAGAAGGGTCTGGGTTTGATTCCCAGAAGTAGCAGATTTTTCTTTTTGGACTGACAAGGCCATGAGGTTTACCCAGCCTCTAAAAATGGGTACCAGTGATTTCTCTGGGAAGCAAAGACGGCCTGGCATGATACTGACCATATCACTCACAAATTTGCCATGGTCATAGAAAAATATGGTCACTAACACGATATTTTCCATACCCCTAGCAAGGTGTGGAGGGAACCTTTATTTTTTACCCAATTTTAGAGGCTGGGTGAACCCTGGAGCTAAGTTAATTAAAAAAAAAAAAAATAGATCTGCCAATCTCTGTAAAATTAACCAACCATCAGAAAGCTAGCACACTAATCACTCAGCCACCAAATATGCCTAGGTATCAATGGTTGATTGTTAAAATACAAAAATGCATTATATATTCATAAATACTAATTGCATTTTTTTTTCCTTTTTGGCTTGAGCTGCCTCAAATGTTTAGTACAGATTTATGTACAGATTTATCACTGAAGTTAATACAGTAGAAGCATGAAAGTTCTGGGAGTTGCGATAGACCAATGGTTAGTGAACTGGACTACAAAGGACAAGAGGTTGGGTTTGGCCCTGATCGATGGCTTCCAAGTTCACCCAGCTTTAAATGGGTATCAGATTATTTTTCTGGAAAAGTAAAGTGGCTCGGGCGTAATACCGACTACATTACCCCAAAAAATCAAGCGCTGAAGGTCTGTAAAAATTATGGCCACTAACACCATATTCCCTATAATCTACGTGGCGCGATGACTTTAGTTCTTTTTCTTTTTATATTTTTATTTTTAAAATGAATGTTCTGACATTTGGATAATTCGACAATTATAAATTTTGTTTAAACTTCAGTTATAGTTTTTTATTTTGTTATCAATTCTTATTTAACAAATTCTATCTATCTATTGACCTTTCGAGCCATAGCCGGCCCATAGGGCGTAGACCAAGATACTACAAATTACAATCTATTTAAATTACTTTACAAATCACAATGCGTTTGTAGTGACTAAATTATGTTCCTGTTTATTCTTAAATTATGTGGTATTGTAGTGTACAAAAGAATAAATAATTTAGTCTGGAGTACAGGACAAGAAAGAGCTAACAGACTTCCTTAGAAAGAACCCAATGTGGGAACTTTAGAGCCTTGATAAGAAATATGACATATCCATGTCAACAGTACTGGAGAACAAATGATGAGGGTGCATTTATGAAACCTTGGGAATCAAGGGGCAAGATATGTACTAGTAAGATGGGGTAGAATTTATCTATCTAAAAACAGACAAGAAATATCATTGTATATGTTATGTATCATTTGTATGGCAGGATTATGTATGTGTTATGTATATTATTATGTAATCTTAAAAATGGTGTCATGAATTAATTATCACTTATATTGTAATAAAATATAATATTATATTTCACCTTAAACTGCAATTTTTTTAATTGTATCTAACAAGTCCAAACATTCTAATCTTGAAGAGAATAGATTTTAAGATTGTCAATGTAGAATTGTTTTTAGGGGTAGGTGAAGTTCCTGTAAAGTTGAAAATGAAATTTAAAATGTGAAATATTTTGTTAGCACATACTCACTAATTATTTCTAGCTATTCACTTTAGTACTGAAACACTGCAAAGCTGGAAAAATTATAGATTGTATAAACAATTATTGCTGTAGAATTCACAAGTTGTACAATTAATAAGGGAGAAAATCTCATGATAAAATACACTAATAAATACTTTTTTCCTCTATGTTAACCCTAGATTACGACACCTTTGTAAAAATTACGAAGGCAATAAATGTTCTTGGAATTTGACAGTATGCCAACATTTCTTCCCTTCCTGTACCTTCCTAATTATTACATCTGGTGACCCCTCACGCCTGTTTGGGACATGCTTTTTAGCTGCAATGACATAACGTTGTTGACGCAAATTAGACCCTTAATACGAAGCAAATGAGGCCCTTCCCCTGACAAAAATTCTGGTGTATGTAACCTACATTCAGAACTTTTCTCCATTTTGCTGCTATAAAAACAATTGTTGCTTATATAATGCTGCTGACAGTGCCATGTCTGATATTTCACTTATCTCGCAAATTTGCCGCCTAATAGTCCAGCTGTTTTATTTTCTTTCAATTTTACCGATGTCACGAGCACAAAAATATGTTTGAACTTGAAACTTAACAAAATTGAAATGATAAAAAATTATGAGTTTTACTTTTACTCACAGAAATTATTAAATTGTACTGTTGTATAAACAAACATAGGTTCAAAATATTAATATGAGAGATTAAATGTTGTAAATTAAGCGGATTATAGATCTTCTCCTGATAAAAATTTAATAAAATTTGATGTGGTTGAAAAATTCTGACTTTCACTTTTACTCACAGAAATTATGAAACTGTACTGCTGTATAAAAACAAATCTATATTTAAAATGTTAATATGAGATATTAAATGTCATGAATTAAGTGGATCATAATATAAAATATATAGTCCAGGTATAACTTTTCTGGCAGTGGTGAGCTAGACAAACATTCCGGCCAGACTTAACGGGAGGAAATTCCATATTTGATTCGCACGACTGCATAAAACTATGGTAGAGGTTTTAAAGAGCAAGCATTCAGGTGTGTCCTGAGTGTTTGATTCATTTCCTTTGATGCAAGATTCTTTTTTTTCAAACATCAACGTGTGCTTCAAAGAAATTATGAATTTTTCATAAAAACGCTGCTTTTTTTTTTTTTAAAATAAACTCAGCCAATTTTTTAAAAATTCTTGTTTTTTTTCTAGTGGCAGGGGAAATCTCTTCAGTTGTCGGCAAGACATCAAAGAAAGCTTTGTAGTATGGGATAGACAGTGAATGGCATTAAGAGTCAAACATACGGGCTGGACTGATTGCCGTTATGGTAATAGACAACATAACATCTTTGGTATCCATAGCGGCATACAGTTGAATTTCGAGCCAAAAATTGAACCTAACCCGGGAAATGATTGATGCATCTGATTTCTGTGTCTCTTCTTGTGTTAGCACACAGCTTTATAGCAAAAGTTCAAAGAAAATACTATTTCCAAAATTCCAAATGTAACAATTAAGTGTTTGTAATTTTTATGAAGGTGTCGTACAGCGTGACCCATAGGATATGTGTCATAATGTAGAGTTAAATTACAAAAACAACAACAAAAATTATATGAAAAATAATAAAGCGTTTTGAATTATACCTGTTAAATGCAGGAGTATATAGTAATCATAACAAGAGACAGCTCAACAGTGCTCTATGATTATATAAATGATGACAAAATAATGTGACTGTGAACTGTGGTGGAGAGTTGAGCTTATCAGATCATTTGTTCGTATACAAGAAAGAGATTCATAATATTGAAAAAAATCATAAAGATTTCAAATGTACTGACTTAAACATCTGTGGTAAATGAAATAATTTTGTTAGATATAGTGTCAAAGCAGTCATTTAAAATGTATACATGTTTTTATAACATACCCCCATGTGGTCATGTAATCCAAATTGAAATGTTATGTAACATTATTTGCTGTTGAGACTATTTTTGCTGTCCCTTTGACATAAAATTAGCGCTGTAGCAATAACATAGTTATTATGAAACATTAACATTTATTTGTCATGTATTAGAGAAAACTGACACCTAAAGTGTTATTTAACATACAAAATTAAACATTTTAAGTGTTATTTAAGAAAGAAATATGTCATTAAGTGTTTCTATATAGCAACCAAGCATTTCAAGTATAATTTAAACAAGAAAAATAGACACACACAACTAAAGTTGAGAAAGGAACTTTAAAATGTTCTTTCTAAAGAGCAACTTCATATCTAATGTGTTATTTGGAGCTTGGCACCTGCACCCATTCTATATTGTATAAGTGATATATGAGAACTGGATACATATAAAGTGTTTGATTTAAGAAATGATCAAAGTTTATCAAATTTGTGTAATTAGAAAAAAGAAAATAAAAACGAGTATTCAATATAATACTCAAAAAAGACATAATTTGCTTAAAAATTGTATGTTCTAACTACAAAACGTGAAACTAGTGTGGATTTGTGGAATGTAAGTCTATAAATACAGTGTGATGATTGACAGTAATAATAAAGAGAAATGATGAACTGTAATACACTAGAAATAAGAGAAGACAACCAGTAGAATCAAAACAGCAACTGACAAAACAGCATACTGCTCTGGAATAAAGGGGGAAAATACACTGATGGAACTGTAATCATTACATCAGCAGAATCTCACTATGATAGGAAGAATCTCACATTACATCAGCAGAATCTCACTATGATAGGAAGAAGCATCAAACTTTAGCTGAGCAAGAAATTTAGCACCTGCATTGTGGATGCATATGGCAGGCCAGACCTGGGGCACCCTGTGAAGAGTGACTAGCAATGTGGACAAATTGTTCTGTCTTACAGCTGTAGCCACCATTATTTTGTTACAAGGCCAAGGATGACAAGAAGAACAAAACAACAGCCTAAATGGTGCATGTGTGTTGGAAATGAAAGAGAATAAATAATAAAGTTCAGCTTTGCAATTTAGTTTTGCATGTGTTTTTTTTAAATTTGCATTTATTGTTTTATTTTAAAATATTTTAATGATGCCAAGTCATATGATGTGTACAAGAAAAAAAACTATTGTAAGCAATTACATATATCAAATTTGTTTATCTAACTCAAGAAAGTGCGGTACATTTTTTTAAATCTAAAAATACTGGAATGTCAAGAATATCAGAAACAAAAGTACACTTGCTCAATTTGAGCTGAATTATATAAACTAGTACTAATTATACAACTGAACAGTTTGATTGAAATTACTTTTAGGGTGTCTATAAGTTAACACTGTTCAATTAATGTTAACTCACATACCAAATCAACTGGTTAAAATTTAAGAGGACTGGCATGACTAGTTACCTCCTCCTCTAGAAAATAAAATTTAAAAAAAAAGTGACCTTCTTGTAAAATGTAGAAGGTCTGTGCTCCAAAGGGAGCTTAAATAGGTTGATTATTACTTGGACCCTTGTTCATTGATTACATTAGAAATGACTATGTCACATTTTACCAATGAAAGTCTAAAAACTCTTAATTAATTATAAAGAACAACAATTATTATATTAACTTAATTATAAAAAACAAGATGCATCTACAATGCTATATATGATGATGCTGCATTCTTTTAAAGACATCGATTAGATCTTTTGTAGGATGACACACCTCATGAGACCACAGAATATCTTGGTTACTACAGGATATATTGGTCATTAGAAAACCGATCAGCTTAAATACCACTGACATAAATAGTGATAGATAGTAGGTGTAATAACAATTCCAAAGTACTTACAATTATCCAGAATCATAATAATAATATTGAAAAGCTGGAAACATTAAAAGTTAAGTTGCTGGAATGTTAACAATTTAAATGTAAATGTAAGGGATCATCATAAAAAGATACATTTGTTAAAGAAATAAATTAATACTTTCCTTTTCTGACAATTTAAATTTGTCTCTTTTTGCTTGCATAAAAAGAAAAAAAATTGAAGTAAAATTTATTTGCAGTAGCATGTAGGAGACGAATATGACATACTTTCTTACTTTTTTCTTAAAATATAAGTGCTGCAACTATACTAAAGAGTGATGCCAAGTTATAGTTTTGGCTATCTTTTAAATCTTGCCCCCTAGAATCTGGTTCCAGTTATTCATCGGTCTCACTTTGTATCTTACCTGTGGTTTCAAGTCAAGACATATCTGGATGAAAGAGATGGGAGTTAAGATGGGCACAGCCAGAAATGAGAAACTTAGTGGGCGTATAATGAAGACTTAACAACCAGCACAGAACTGGAGTCATCAGTCACTGGACACTGCAGGACATGCTGAGGAGGGGAGCTGTGCACCTATGGACATGTTCGGAGTGCAGTTATGATGACCTGCAAATAACTCAATAACATATCTGGTTATAGCTACACTTACCAGCTTTTCTTTTCTTGACAGTGCATTACATAATCTTTCCTTAATCTCCAGTTTTTGTAAGTGAGCAACTACATATCAGTTAAAATACTATTCTTAAATGACAATTGTTGTTTGTTTTACTACTGATGTTGCATGAATATAGTTTTGCTAATAAAAAAAGGAATAAATGAAATAATCGGGTTGCATATCCTTTCATCATCATGTACCATACCGGTTGGCGTAGGCGATCATGTCCTTCCACAATCTTCTATCTATAGTGCATCGTATCAGTTCTATTGTTGACTGCTTCCCATGCCATGAAACCAAGCTATCCAGTATTTTCTCTCTTTGTCGTTCGTGATCTCTCTTTCCTTTTATTTTGCCTGTTGTAACCAAGTATTCCAACTTTCCTCTTCTCATGATGTGCCCAAAAAATGTTGATCGTTTCTTTCTGATGTTTTTTAGGAGCTGCCTTTTTGTGTTGGTCTTTTTAGCTGTCCAGGGAACTTTCAACATTCTTCTAAGGCCCATCTCTGTGGCCTCTAATCGTCTTTTCATTTGTTTGTCTACTGTCCATGATTTGCTTCCATAGGCCAGAATTGGTTGCATATCCTTTACTGTGACAAAAAAACATAGCACACATTCTGTCTCAAGCCAAACCTCACACTTCTGTTATCATGTTCAAGTTCTCTTTGATGTCTTTAAACCACATATTTCTTGATCTGCCCTTGCCTCGTCTTCCTGGAACCACGCCTTCCATTTCTGTTCCTTCCAGCTCACTCAGTCTTTTTATGTGACCATAGTATTTTAATTCCCTTTAAGATTTTGTTATCAGCTTGTTCTTTCCAATGGTTAGGTGAAAATATGTCTTGCTATTTTTATTATCATAGGTACCCCAAAGGTTTTTTATCTGTAGCTGATGAGATTACATCACAGCACTTTGGGCAGACCTTTAGGTGCTTTAATACTCTCATTAATAACACAAAATATTCTTCTTCAGTATTCACCCAATGACTACTACTCTTTAACACCCCTACTTTAGGAGGTTGTTATGAGGCATGGATGTGCTGTGTCACTAGTTTATGACAAGTAGCAGTATTCACGCCTTTTGGCCTGATAAGCCATCTTCAGTATCTATCTATCTATTGACCATTTGAGCCGTAGCCGGCCCATAGGACATAGAGCCAGATATCTTTTCTCTTATCTAAATTTTTATTCTAACAGTTGTCAATCCTTGTAAAGATCTTTTATCAAATCTCGCCATTTGTCTCTGTTCTGTGCAATCAACTCTATCTCATTGAGGGAACTGATTCCTGCTGCTCATGCCTCTCTGATCAATGTTCCTCTCAGTGTCTCTCTGCGTTGGGCTCTTTTCCTCACATCTGTTGTTTCCCACATGAGGGCCTGCTTTGTTATTCAGTTATTATCTCTCTTCATCACATGTCCAACATATGACCATCATCTTTTCTTGATTATTGAAGATATTTATTATATTGAATTTATTTCCTAATGCATTCAGCTTTGTTTCTATGTCTCTAGTTGTTTTCCAGCTCTCACATGCATACGTAAGAGTTGATAGTATGTTTGATTTGAATAGTCTACATTTAGTGTTTGTACTGATGAGTTTTGATTTTCACAATTTTTCAAGGCTTCTGAAAGACATTGCTGCTTTAGCTATTCTGATTCTAATTTCTTTACTTGTATCCCCTTCCCGATCAATGTGAGTTCCAAGATAGATAAAGTGATCAATCTCTTTTACTGGTTTATTTTCCATGTATATTCTGTCATCTGTTGGAATTAAGCTTTTCATGACTGTTCTCAAGCCCAATTTTGCTGAATGATAGTTCATTTGTGTTTTCTTGTATCATTTTTATCTGACTGCTGATGAGGGAGGACAACATTTTCAGCAAAGTCGAGGTCCTCCAAATGGCCACCTTGTATCCATTCGATGCCTTTGTTACCAGTGCAGCATTTCTTCATTATGAAGTCCACAACTACTCCAAATAACAAGGACGATAACATACATCCTTTTAGAACCATAACCCCTAGTTTCTATTGGAAAACATTCGCTCAGTCCTTCCTCTGTACGAACTGCACATGCGTAACCATCATACATGTCTTTGATAATATTTATGATTTTGTATGGTAAGCCATATTGCTTCAGAATCTTCCACAAAGAATCTCTAGGAATGCTTTTAAAAATCAATGAAGTTAAGTATAAAAGGTTTTTACTTTCCAATGTGTTCTTCCAATATAAGTCGTAGAGCAAAAATGTGGTCAAGGAGTTTCTTCCTTTTCTAAAACCAACCTGTTCTTCCACATTACAGTATCCATTAAATCCCTTATTCCACTCATAATGAGTTTGCAGAATAACTTTGAGGCACCTGACAAAAGTGTCAGACCTCTCCAGTTGTTACAATCTCATCTTCAGTATGGATAGGTATTAATCGCTTAACAATTTTGCCAGAGCTGAGTCATACTGGTCTTCTATTTTAGACTTTTAACTGCTAAGGCTGTCATACTGGCCTACTATTTTACTATTTTGGACTTTTAACTGCTAGAGCTGAGTCATACTGGCCTACTATTTTAGACTTTTAACTGCTAGAGCTGAGTCATACTGGCCTATTATTTTAGACTTTTAACTGCTATGGCTGAGTCATACTGGCCTACTATTTTGGACTTTTAACTGCTAGAGCTGAGTCATACTGGCCTACTATTTTAGACTTTTAACTGCTAGAGCTGAGTCATAATGGCCTACTATTTTAGGCCTTTAACTGCTAAGGTTGAGTCATACTGGCCTACTATTTTAGACCTTTAACTGCTCGAGCTGAGTCATACTGGCCTACTATTTTAGACTTTTAACTGCTAGAGCTGAGTCATAATGGCCTACTATTTTAGACCTTTAACTGCTAAGGTTGAGTCATACTGGCCTACTATTTTAGACCTTTAACTGCTAGAGCTGAGTCATACTGGCCTACTATTTTAGACCTTTAACTGCTAGAGCTGAGTCATACTGGCCTACTATTTTAGACCTTTAACTGCCAGGGGTTTTTAATGTGTGCAGAGCACATATGGGACCACCTTTTTCGTCACAGACATCGATTTCATTAGCCAGAAACCAGTGGAGGGTTGTTACAAATAAACCACGTATATGAAGGAGAAAATGTTATCCACGTGTTGGGGGTGTTTTAAAAATAAGTCTTCTTGCCCAGAAGCAACGTCATATCTCTTTGCCACCCTCCCCCCACATCCACAACAAATTATTCCCATTGATGGTTTCCATAGCTTAATGGTTACATACTGATTCCTCTTCTTTACCATCCCATTTTAGCCATTCTGAACATTCTTCTTCTACCTTTCAGCTCCCTGTGGAGCATAGGTCATCAACAAACACTTTCCAAGTTGTTCTGTTTCTTGCCATTCTTTAAAGATCATTCCATGTCTTCCCCATCATCTAAATCTCTGCTTCTGTCTGTCTTCTCCAAGAATGTCCTGGTATGTCTTGGTCTTCCTCTTTGTCTTTTCTCCTGGGGATTCCAAAAAAGGGCCTGTTGTGTAATACTCTCAGATGGCTTCCACAGTGTGTGTCCTATCCAACGCCATTGTCTTCGCTGTGTCTCTTTAGCCACTGGTATTTGACTGGTACATTTCCATAATTCTATGTTAGTGATTTTGTCCTGCCATTTCCATCTTTTTATTCTGCGTTAGCATCCATTAATAAAAGTCTGTATCTTCATGATTGTCAATTTTGTTCTCCATGTTTCACAGCCATATAATAGGACTGACTTATCATTGGAGTTGACAATTTTTATTTTTATTCTGAACATTACTCCTGACTTAATCTTCACATTTTTCCTTCACCAGCACTATGTATACTCATCTAATGAGAAACCTAAAAAAATCTTGCTTGTAAAGCTATATAACCACCCCACTTTAAGTATCATGAGCTAGGCCAATAGATTTACATTACACACAAATGCTCTATACACTCAGGACAATTCTAAATGTAAATGAAATATCTGATGAGGATAACCAGAGCAGATCCATGTCAATAATTTTGTTCTTAAGTGATTACAAATTAGCAACACGCAGTTCAAAGATTTTTCAAAAAGAAATTGACATCAAACAAATAGTAGTGTTGAAATTAATGTTTGTGTGTCATATAAGTGTTTTTGTGTCATGTAAGGTGATTTTGTGAGATAAAGTGTCAGTGACATATGGTGTTTGTGTGATTTATAAAGAGTTTTTGTGTCATTTAAAGTGTTTGTGTGCCATATAAAGAGTTTTTTTTGTGTCATATTAAAAGATTATGTGCCATATAGTGTTTTTGTGTCATTTAAAGTGTTTGTGTGTGCCATATAAAGAGTTGTGCCACATTAAAAGTTTGTGTGCCATAAATTGTTTTTGTGTCATTTAAAGTGTGTGTGTCAAATAAAGAGTTTTTTTTTGTGTCACATTAAAAGTTTGTGTGACATGTACAGAGTTTTTGTGTCATATAAGATGATTGCTTGTCATAATATAATGTGTTTGTATACCATTATGTAAAATTCTTGTATACCATATAAGTGTTTGCGTATTATTTAGTGTATCTGTATGTCATATCAGTGTCATAAAGGTATTTTAGAATCATATAAAACATTCCAGTGTCATATAATGAGTTTGTAATATAAAAATATTTGATATGGTTGGGCCATCAAATTGTTAACAAACATGTCACTAATTTGAAGACAAATTTAAAAAAAAACCATTACAGATTCAAAGACAGACATTCTGGGGCTAGTTTTGCCAAGACAATCTGAAACCCTAACACCATAGTGTGCCAGATACCACCAAAGAGCATGTATTTCTAGTACGTTTATGTATATACAAATTGTTTGAACTGTATATGATTTTCTAGATTTGTTCAAACTGTATTTGACACTCACTTTGTCACTCAACTTCATTCATGTCATATTTTATCAATATTTTGAGTTGTCATTTGTAGAATAATATGCAGCCATAGCATATGATGAGAAATAGTCAATGTACTTGACAGTTTATTGGTTCATTGTTCAGCCTACAGTTATCTAGAATGTCAAACATCAACCAAAGGGTGCTGAAGTCATCCAGAGCAATCAGGCTGGAAACCAAACCTGGAGAAAGCTTTTCACCTTAATTCTGGGAACAGCACTGCAGACAGTCTAAGACACCTACTTGAATATGGAAAAGTAAAGTATTCTTTCTGACATCACTTTAACAAAGTATTGTCATTTTCTTTTTGTGTAATCACATTTTACTTACATTTTTCATAAATAATGGATATCACATGGATGACTTGGACAAAACAATACATATAATTTTCTTTGTTAGCAACATCTACCATGGCTACTCTGCATTACAAATGTATTTATGACACACAAATAAATAAAACAGCAGATGATAATACATATAAAGGCAGTTATAATTATTAAGAGACAAAAGGTTTTATCTATTTCTGACAAATATAATGGATATACTTATTTTAATTTGCATTCCTTAAATTTTCAAGTTTTTGTGTTTATAGTCGACCTAATTATCAATTCAGCTGGAACCAAACTCAACTGTCGTTGTTAAATGGGGATTAAATAATAAGTTTTAGTTTTGGCATCACTTATATTTTCGGTCCATAGACTGATACAAATAAAAACATATGTTTATGGCATTTTCCTACAAATGGGGACTGCCAGGGGACATATAGGACCAGAGAGTAAAGGCCGCATGTTGTGAGCAGTCACTGCAAGGTGTTTGGGTCTGAAATTTTTTTTCATTGCTGATTTTAAAAAAGCTTGCTCCTACTGGGATTTGAATCCGCATTCATAGATGGATGCTTGTGCAAAATAAAGAGGGACTGGTATGGTATGATAGAGCACTAACAAGTAAATCTAGGAAAGAACCAAGCAAACTTTAACCAACAACAATTGAAAGAATTGTAAGGTATATGGTCTTAGTGCTCACATTTTCAGTGACTGACAGTACATTTTAAGGGTTGATTTCATACCGGCCACCTTACTTTCCAGAAAAATCATTTAAGGTTGGGTGAACCTAGAAGCCAAAACAACTTCTTTTTCTTAGTAGTCCTGTTCACTAACCACTGATCTACTGTAGCTCTTAGTAATGTTATGAGTCATATGAAGCTCTTATGTAGAACTCTGCAATTAAAGAAAGTCTGATCATCAGAAGGATTCCTCTCTTGAATTGAACAAAGCTGATCATCAAAAGATGTCTGTATGTCCAGGATGTTACATTAAGGGCTGTTTATATAATAACACTGAGCACAAACATTTAAAAATTACAAAATCAAGCCTTTTGGGTTAATTTTCTAGAACACTTCCAACAGAACGTGTGAGCTTATTTGAGATGCCAAGTCAAGTAGTTTAATAGTCACGCCAAGCTAAGGGGAAACAAACCAGACATGGAGAAGCTATTGAGCTTTAATTCTGGAAATAGAGAAGCAAAACCACTACCTGAATGCAGAAGGGAAGCATTCATTTTGATTATTTAAGCTATGTATTATCAATTCTTTGTGAAAACCAATTGTTCATTTGTTCAGAATAATAACTGTCACAAAATTACTTAACAAACAAAAACATTTATTTGCTTGTCAGCGAACCTTCACAAGGTAGGACTGACTTTGCAATGTGTGATTTGTAGAGCATTTATACAGACTCCAGAGCATATCCTACAGGACTGCAATACTCTCAACACCCTAAGAACACAAATATAGCCAACAGGAACAACCCTGGATGATAATCTATGGGGAACTGGTGAAGACCTCAAATGCACTGTCTTGTCCGTGACCTTTGCTGATCTAAACATTTAAATGCACACACTGAAGAAAAGGAAGAAGAAGAAGCTTGTTAGCCACATTTACCAGTTGCTCTGCAACAATTGCTTATAGCACAAACAATAAAAATAAACCAGTTGTCAATGAATTTCTTTCATCTGCCGGTTATTCTCTTATCTCCTTATGCTACAAAACAGGGTGGTACATGGAAAGTCATACTCTAAAAAATAGCTTATAAAAAGTGGTAATATACAAAATACTCCATAATTTCTGAAGCATTGTAATTTTATTCAGAGACAAGCACAGATCTGCAAGAAATATTCTCTGAAGAGAAAGCTGTGAAATACTCAATTCAACAGTTCTGTGTGATTAAATCTGTACTTTGAGACAAAGTCATTCTTGCAGATTCAATATTCTCTGGTGTAGGGATTAGGGCATCACAAGTAATTTTCTACCACCATCAGTTACAAGTTTTATACTTTACAGACAGTCTGTATGTGATCTGTTTGCAGGAAGCCAACCATGTACCAAAATAAACATGAAAATACCCCTGATTCTGGGTTACAACACTGTTTTGACCTTTCTTTCCAGCTTTAAATACCCCTTTTACACTGTTTCACAGATGATGCTGTTTATGCATGACATAAACAAATATTGCCATCTACCAAACAATAATTGAAAATTCTCAACCCAAAATTGAACATTTTATTAGCCATTTTCACCATATGACATTTCATGTGAAACAACCGCTTTTCAATTAATCTGTTTCAGTGTGCACAAGATCACTGACATTTTTATATATACACAGTCCAGTTCATATTTGAATCAGATTTATAAATGTATTTTCTACTTGAATGCTACTGTAGATATTTGTAGTACTTGATACAGTGATTTCCTGAGTCTGCAACAACTGCCACTCCCTGAGATGTCACAGCAAGTCCCTGAGGTCCATAAAGAGGTTCACTGGCTGTGTTCACAAAACTCAGGAAAGACCCACTAGAGTCGAATACCTGAGATAGAAAGTAGAAATATAAGAAAATCATACAGTATTTTAATAAGCAAATATATATGTATAGTATATTTTTGTATCAAATATATTTTTGGTATGTTTATTAGGAACATAGGAAGCCGTAGTTGTGAACTGGTTGTTGTATTCATTTGTTCACCAGGTGAATGCAATAATAATAAATAAACAAATACAAATATTTCTATTGCTTTTTATACTGTAAAATATATATTATGTTCAACAGGTTGTGTTCAGTTCTTAATTTGTGCTAATTTTTTTCCACTTTTAATTTCTGTTTGCTTAGTCTGTTTCCAAGCCCACCATAGGGAAGTGTAGGATCTTCTGATTTTTGAAGATTTTAATAACTTGATCTTTAAGCACACCTACTATCCACACAAGTGGTGGCGAACTGAAGGTTGAGGGCCAGATTATAGCAGAGGCCAGGAACAGAGGACCAGATTATAGCAGAGGCCAGGAACAGAGGATCAGATTATAGCAGAGGCCAGGAACAGAGGATCAGATTATAGCAGAGGCCAGGAACAGAGGACCAGATTATAGCAGAGGCCAGGAACAGAGGATCAGATTATAGCAGAGGCCAGGAACAGAGGACCAGATTATAGCAGAGGCCAGGAACAGAGGATCAGATTATAGCAGAGGCCAGGAACAGAGGACCAGATTATAGTAGAGGCCAGGAACAGAGGATCAGATTATAGCAGAGGCCAGGAATGGAGGGCCAGATTATAGCAGAGGCCAGGAACAGAGGATCAGATTATAGCAGAGGCCAGGAACAGAGGACCAGATTATAGCAGAGGCCAGGAACAGAGGATCAGATTATAGCAAAGGCCAGGAATGGAGGGCCAGATTATAGCAAAGGCCAGGAACAGAGGATCAGATTATAGCAGAGGCCAGGAACAGAGGATCAGATTATAGCAGAGGCCAGGAATGGAGGGCCAGATTATAGCAAAGGCCAGGAATGGAGGGCCACATTATAGCAGAGGCCAGGAACAGAGGACCAGATTATAGCAAAGGCCAGGAATGGAGGGCCAGATTATAGCCAAGGCCAGGAACAGAGGACCAGATTACAGCCGAGACCAGGAACAGAGGGCCAAACTTATCATAAAAAATTACATGAAGTGATTTAGTAATAAATAAATAATGCTTGCACTTTGAAGACATATTTCATCATTTGTAACAAGACAATCAATTATTTATTTCAAAATTACCTTTATATTACAAAAAAATACTTCAGGGGAACGAAAGATAGATAGACCTTCATATTAGTATTTTTTAACTAACTGGAACTTTGGTTTCTTTTATAGATATTTAATATAGTAGTTTCTGTGGATGCTTCAAAGGTCAAGAAAAATAGACTGATGGGCCAGGTCAGGGCTATGGGCTGCTATCTCTGATACACACTGACAACCATTATGTAAAACTTGTACTAAAATTCATAAATACTCTGGTTTATAGTTTAAATAACTGACATTAAAAAAAAAAAAAAAAAGTAAAGTGCCCTGTCACGCCTAGTGGTGTATAGGGAATATGGTGTTAGTGACCATAATATTTTACAGACCTTCGGCAGTTGATTTTTGGTGCAATGTGGTCAGTATTACACCCATGCCGCTTCACTTTCTCAGAAAAAAACCGGTACCCATTTAAGATTTGGTGAACCTGGAAGCCGTTGATCAGGATCGAACCCAAACTCTTGTCCTTTGTAGTCCAGTTACCACTGAACTATCGCGGCTCCCAAATAACTGACATGCAATCTATAAAATGGTGCAGAAACATTGGCATTAGACAAGAAAACAGAACAGAAAATTAAATTGAAGCCTTTGAAATGTGGATTTATAGAAGATTAGGAGGAATTGGATGGAAAGAAAAGAAAACAAATGATTAAGTCTTAAAATAAATAAAAATGAAAAGAGAACTAATAAACACAATTTAAACAAGACAATTTAGATTTTAGAGTATGTTAAAAAGACACAGCAGCTCACTAAAAGTAATCTTGGAAGGGAAAATACAATGTAAAAAAAGGCAGAGGCAGACCAATACTAACATAGACGCGTAACAATAAAAGATGGACAAGCCAGCCTATGACAACCTGCACCATCAAAGCAAGAGACAGAACAGAGTGGCACTCCATGGTAGCCAACCTTCAATGCGGAGACACCCAATGATGATGAATCTACCAAATGGAAATACTTTTTTATGCATAAAAAAAATAAATATAAAACTTGGAGTTTTAACTTAAAATATCACAGGTGTGATATTAATTTAATAAAAAATTTTTTTAAATTTAATTAATTGTTTAATTACAAATGTCACCCACGAAAATTAAACATATCACTAAAACATGATATAAAATATACTGATGAAAAGAAATCATGTCCAATCCAACATTATTCATTCTTGATTACCTGTATTCTGGAGTTACCCCAATCAGCCACTATGATATTACCCTTGTCATCAACAGCAACACCTGTAGGGGCATTAAATTGTCCATTTCCTTCTCCATTGGAACCAAAACTAAACTTGAAGTTGCCATCTCTGTCAAACACCTAAATTGAAATATAAACACAAATTATCAAGCAATCAACTGGAAATACAGAGGAATATTAGATTGGATGTAGGAAATTAAACTTCTATGTGCATCTTCTTATTGTTTACGGTCTTGTTCTTGATTCTCTTTAGCTTTCAGCATTTGGGGAAAATGGAGTGTTTTTGACAGTGCCAATGGTTTGCCTGAACAAATAATGTTTCACCAGCGTCCTGATCATGGTCACAGAGGAGAAAAGAATAGAGCCAGAGTCACCTGGGATGCATGTCATAAAAGGTAAGTAAGGAGGCTGGGATCAAAATCTTTATCTGTGCTAGAAGATTTGTGCATCTGAGCTCATCTTCAGTGCTTTGACTAGTGTGTGCATGCTTGATGCTGGCTAATGTGCTGAGAACGAGATCTGAGCATTATGGAGTTGCCCATTGTTCAATGTAGATGATCCATTGACTAAATTGTTCAATGTAGATGATCTGTTGACTAAATTGTTCAATGTAGATGATCCATTGACTACATTGTTTAACGTAGATGATCCATGGACCAAATTGTTCAATATAGATGATCATTTGACTAAACTAAAAACATGTTTTGTGTGGTAGATATTTTACTTGTCCATCGTATGATGTTCTTTCTGTACCACTGTTGCTGCGACTGGCTATTAATGCTTATTGTGGCATTCACTTAACGACTACTAAAAAATGAACAGTTCTCTTCATCATCTGCCCTTTAAAGGATGTTAAGTAGGGGTAGATGTATTCTGTTGTTGTTTGCTGTGGAACTCATATTTCTGCCTTTTGGTCAGCCACATCTTTTTGTTTTTGAGTAGGAGACAAATACTAATAAATGAATATTATTATGAAACTTTCAAGGCAATAGATCAGTGAAACATTTCAGGGGAAGAGGTATGTTTACAGCACTCAGAAAAAAGAAACACAAATAAACAACAACAGAAAATAAAACAAAGAACAATAGATGGTCCGAAGCAGGACTGAACCCATACTCAGCACAGTGCCTCACCATGTGAAACAAACACTAGAGCATATGGCCAACTCAGCTAACTTAACTCTTTCCACATGTTTTGCCGCACTGTGTGCCATGCCGATTTCGGTAGCGTACTTTTCACCGCATAGTGCGCCACTCTCAATTTTACTAGTGTGAACTGTCATCAAACCATATTATTTTTACATGTTTTGTATCATCTTGGTATTGGTGAAATCCCTTGTTTAATTATCTAAAAATTTATATATAATATGTTATATGTTAGATAAATATGTAGATTGATTCCTAAAACCATGAAAAATTATGTCCCTGAAATCTCTTCCATTGCATCAATAAAAAGCTTCCATATGGAAAGAGTTAAAATGACATTTATTATTGGCGATGCCTTTCACGCAGGTGTACTCATGACCGCAGCATAGGGTTATGAACACAGCTCGGGAATAGATTGTATATCTGTATTTTCCTAGAAAGACAAGTATCTCCTGGATAGGGTAGGGCTGAATACTAGCCGAGCAGTACAGGTTCGATCCTGATTGGACCGTCTGTTATTCTTTGTTTTTTATCTGTTGTTGATTATTTATGGGTTTTTTACCCCTGAGTGTTGTAAATATACCTCTTCTCCTGAAAAGATTTGTTGTTTTTGAGTACCAGGTTGTCTTCCCTCTTTATCCTTCCGGCCAAACTAGACTGCTTAGTTTGTTTCAAAGAGCACTGCATAAAGGTGAGGTAGGATCTCAGTAGTAGCTGTAGTTGTAAGTCAAAGGCCCCAGTATCACTGCAAATGAATTGAAATCGATTATTGCTCAACCACCCATGCCAGTGGAATCATCCGAATTAAGACACCTCATTGATGGATCCAAACAAAGAAAGGTAGCTGCAGTCCTTATCATAGCAGCCATAGCACAAGCCAAAAGACATAAAGAGCAGCCGCACTGAAAGTGAATGCAGCCAAACTGTCTTTTGTCATACGATATCATCATTCAACGTAAACAATCAGAATATCGAAACATGATCCGGATGAAAAATACAGCTCATGGAGTGCAAAGAGCACTAGATTCAGTAGCTCAAGTACTTCTGAGTAGTTCTGATTCACTAATCCTGGTGTAAGCCATCAGTTATGACTAACTGACAGTTTTTAGCCCTGGTACTGACACATATCTTCATCCGACATCTGAGTGCTAAGGGAGATACAAATTTCAAGTTCTCATTTGTCTGGCAACCTCACCTATTAGGACCAGAGAGGACTGCAAAGTTTATCCAGGCAACAGGGAAATAGACTTAGCTTGACCAAATTTTCTAAAACAGAGATTGAGAGGAAGAGAGAAAGCGAAAAGTGGTGATTCCAAAAAAAGCAGCAGCCAACTCAAAATCTGCAACAGCAGCTAAAGCTTGCCATGAAAGGGAAGACTTAATGCTTTTGTATACTGTTTCTTTTCCTACTACTGTTCATTGGACAGGTTTGCAACAGATGTTCACAATCATGGAACTGGTGTGCCATGAACAAGCCTCTGTTTCACAATCCTTTAAACTTGTACAATCTTGTAAATGTCTGAAATAATGTTTAATATTATTTTGTATATACCACAATGAACAGGTGTGGTCAACAGTTAAGGAAAGGTAAGAATACGAAAGAAAAGAATCCTGTCACACTTTGGTGTTTAGAGAAATGCTATTGGTGCCCATATTTCTTTTACCACCTGCACATTTCTGGGTTATGTGATCAGCACAATGCCAGGGCAACTTTCTCTACCAGAAAGAGAAGTACCCATTTACGGCTGGATGAGTGTAGAAGTCAGTCACCTGAGGGAATGAATTTAACCTCATGTCCACAAGAGAAGAGTTCTTTAAGGTCACTGCTCAGCTGCAACCTCCAAAAGGAAGAGATGAAGACAGAGAGATGTAAAAATAATATAAATGAAATGAATCAACAGAACGTGACATTTTAAGCAACAAAGTATAGCAGCAGATAGTAGACAAGTGATAGCCAACATACACACAACTCAAATAATCCAGAAAATCAATGATAAATAAATCTTCTTCTTCATTAGTGTTCACCAATTAAAGTGGATGTGGGTTCATTGTGTAGCTGTTTATGACATGCCACAACATTTCAGCCTCTTTCTGCCCAATCATATATCTTCATCTTGGGTAGATTTTCTTTTAAATTGCTTAATAAATGCTACCTGGCCAGTGGCCAATTTTAGCTATTCTATTTTACTTATAGTTGTCGAGGGTTCTTTAATTAGTGCAAAGTGCCTATAGTACTTCCTGTTTGTGACCATTAACCAAAAGGATTAGCGATAGTATCACACATACCCTGAGATCGAAAGATGGTATAGCCACAAAGAATCCATTTTAAGAGAAAAACTACCACCACCTATAGTGGAATTTGATCCTCTTTTCTAAAGTAAAGTAAACAAGTAGTAAAGTGCCCCTGTCATGTCAAATGGCATATAGGGAATATGGTGTTAGTGACCATAAATTTACATACTTCGGCACATGATTTTTGGGGTAATGTGGTCGGTATTACTCCCGTGCCGCTTTACTTTCCCAGAAAAAATATCCGGTACCCATTAAAGTTTGGGTGAACCAGAAACCGTCGGTTGGGATCGAACCCTACCTCTTGTTTCTTTTCTAAAGGCTGACATCTTATTTCAAGACCACCAAGGCCCCCCCCCCCTCCACATATAATTGTTACCTTTATTGTTCATTTATGTAACCTATTCTAGTTTCTAGTTTGTTGAAAGTTCCCTGGACAGCTAAAAAGATCAATGAGGAAGTTCTCAAGGAAGCCAACACAAAAAGGGAGCTCCTAAAAAACATCAGAAAGAAACAATTAACATTTTTCGGGGACATCTTGAGAAGAGGAAAGTTGGAATACTTGGTTACAATTGGCAAAATAAAAGGAAAGAGAGATCGTGGACGACAAAGAGAGAAAATATTGGATAGCTTGGTGTCATGGCATGGAAAACAGTCAACAACAGAACTGATACGATGCACTGTAGATAGAAGATTGTGGAAGGACATGATCGTTTACGCCAACCGGTATGGCACATGATGATGATTCTAGTTTAATTTTAACACACTAAGGTGTTTTACACACTGTTGCCATGCTTTTTTTCAGTATTTTACTTAAATTTGAAATATCGAAAAAATAAATGAAAATTTAGATAAAACACATTTTGGTAGAACAATTTGCTCAGGAAGTCAGGAGAGAGAATAAATAAATTAATATAGAGTTACAAGATTTTAGCAGAAATAACTGCAAAGACATCAATAAATTAAAAGTCACAAAATTTCGCTTCTGGGTTTCTCGTGCTGGTTACAAGAGCAACAGTTTGTGGCTCATGATGTGGAATGTGTAAAACAAATAATCTAATGAAACAACTATGTACATAACTTTGTCATTGTAATTGAATGTTATCAAAATGAACTTGAATGCCATTACCTTGACACAGTGGTTGTGAAAGTCAGACACTATAATATCATTATTTTCGCTGACAGCTGCATAGTGTGGCCCTGCAAACTGTTCAGCATTGTTTCCCCTGGACCCAAACTTGTGCATCAACTTCCCATTGGGCTGGAACACTAGGACACAGCTAGACTTGTTGTCCACAACAATAATCCGACCCTCTCTGTCCACTGCCACACCTTTTGGTCCTTGAAGTCGACCAACACCGATGCGACTAGAAACAAAATTGAAAGAAAATCAATTGACAGTATAAATAATGGAATCAATACAAAAAATGAAACCTATGAACATTGTAAAACTGTATTTGGAGAACAAAAATAAAAAATGGTACAGCAACATTTGAAGCAGTTTTAATATCAAATTCAGAAGAGAAAAGGCGCAGGAGAAAGTAGGTAAGGCCAGGCAAGGCACCACTAATACATCTCGTTCCTTCTGCAGTCAAATCTGTCTATTCAATATTGGCAGATTCAGCCACAAGAGAAACTTTCATCAAAGCAGCATCCAGCATAAAACACTAATATTTTACCAAACTACTGACTTATCATGATTGTCATTGTATCATGACTTACCACCTGTCTGTCAAGACACCAAAGGCCATACATATATTATATATATATATATATATATATATATATATATATATATATATATATATATATATATATATATATATATATATATATATATATATATATACATATAAAGTAAAGGCTCCCTTCATGCCTTGCTAGGCGTATGGGGAATATGGTGTTAGTGACCATATTTTTCTATGACAGCAACACATTTTTGGGTGATGGGGTTGTTATCACGCTAGGCCACCTTTACTTCCCAGAAAAATTTCTGGTACCCATTTTTAGAGACTGGGTAATCCCCGGAGCCTTGTCGATCCAAAAAAAAATCCACCACTGCTGGGGATTGAGCCCAGACCCTTCTGATCAATATTTACATATATATATACACATATGATATTTTGGACGGTGCTCATTTCAACAAGGTGACAATGGATTGAGTGACCCAGAAATGAATTCAGTAAACGAAAATGTGAGTTTCATGTTGGATATTGACAGAGTCTCCTGCCTTAAAAAAAAGGAGGGGTGAAGACAAGAGTAATTAAGGTTACTGATGGGTCAGTCTAATAAACATTGTGCTGGCTCTGGAGAAGTAAAAAAAAAAAATCCCCGAATAAACAGAGGTTTGGACGACAAGGTAATCAGAATACCGTTGAATACAACATTGGACACCCTGGATCACACTCCAAACATTTGCAGATGACTGACAATTCAATTTTTATAGGGTGTCCGGCCAGATATATTAACTGACAGTAGGTCACACATCTTGCTCAGCCAGATATATTAACTGACAGTAGGTCACACATCTTGCTGTGTCGAAAGATGCCCTGATAAGCAGATTAATTTTTATCAGTGCAGGTGGACATGTAGCAAATAAAAAGTAAAGTACCCCCGTCAAAGGGGAATATGGTGTTAGTGACCATAAATTTTACAGACCTTTGACACATGATTTTTGGGGTAATGTGGTCAGTATTACGTCCGTGCCGCTTTACTTTCCCAGAAAAAAATCCAGCACATATTAAAAGATGGACATGTGGTCAAGAGTATTTAAGAGCATTACACAGAAACAACAGGCCAGATAAGACTACTATCACCACGAAGAGGACAACACTCACTGTTCTAGGGTAAGACTGATAGAAATTTGCGACTGAGTATGGGCATTATTGGGTGCGATTGAATGCGATGATCATCGCACAATAAGACTTATGAGTCATATAACTAAGATATTACTAAGAATCATCATGCGAAGAGTGCGAAACAAAATGAATCCAGAAATTAGCGATGAACAGTATGGTTTTGTTAGAGATAAAGGAACAAGCAATGCCATTTATATCATAAGATCTTTAGTAGAAAGAGTCATAGAGGTGAAAACAGATCTATACCTATGTTTCATAGATTACAACAAGGCATTTGACAAAGTAAAGAACCAAGAAATAATCAACATTTTAGAAAGCATAAACGTAGACAGCAAAGATCTAAGAATAATAAAGAACATATACTGGCAACAAACAGTGGCCATAAGAACTGGAAACCAATTGGGAATGTTTCAACAAATAAAACAGGGTGTTAGACAAGGTTGTGTGCTGTCACCAGATTTGTTTAATATTTATAGTGACATTATTTTAAGATCCATAAGGGGCATGCCTGGAATAACAATTGAAGGTCATAACATAAATAATCTAAGGTCTGCTGATGATACAGTCTTAATTGCTAGTGAAAATGAGTTACAAGAGATGTTGGACATTATAGTGAAAGAAAGCAAAAATAAAGGACTCAGCCTTAAAAGCAAAAAGACAGAGGTAATGGTAACAACAAAGAAAAAGACATCACCTCAATGCAAAATAAAGACAAGTGGAACTATATTAAAACATGTGAATGAATTTAAATATTTGGGAACTTTGTTAACCTCATACAGAAGATGTACAAAAGAGGTGAGATGCAGAATGGCTCAGGCAAAAGCAGCTTTCCAAAAAATGAGGAAGATACTATGCAATCCATTTTTGACAATAGAAACAAGAGAAATAGTTCTTAAATGTTATGTAGAGCCAGTCTTAACATATGGATGCGAATCATGGACAATAGGACAACAGACAAGAAAATCACTGGAGTCTGTAGAAATATGGTTTTACAGAGTTGAGAGTACCATGGACAGCTAAGAAGAGTAATGAAGATGTTCTGAGAGAGGTCAAAGCAAAAAGAGAGCTAATTTACAATATTAGGAAGAAACAATCATCATTTTTTGGCCATGTAATGAGAAGTGAACAACTGGAATTTATTGTAACAACTGGAAAAATTGAGGGACGAAGAGATAGAGGGAAGCAAAGAGAAAAAATACCTGACAGCTTAAGACAATGGCTTTGCAGAAGGTCAACAACAAAAATGATAAATAGCTGCCGAGATCGAAAGTTGTGGAGATCAAATGATCACCTACGCCAGCAGGCCTGGTGCTTGATGATGATGATGGGCATTAGATTCGATCAGAAGTTTTATATAAACCAGAGTCTCTTCTGTCATATGAGAAACATATTGTGAATTGTCAGGTTCAAATGCAGCATGAGGCAAGACAACTGGGTGGTGGACCCAAACGGTGCTCCCCCAAAATGTCAAAAGCTAAAGGACTGAAACATAAACTTGACGGAGTCTTCTGGTGATGATTAGATTGCCTCCTGTTGTGAAAACTGAATAAAAGTTTCCTCTCTCTCTCTCTCTCTCTATATATATATATATATATATATATATATATATAAATGTTGCCCTACTTAAAGAATTTTTATTTGTTGACGATGCAGCCCTAGTCGCTCATAGTGAGGCCACCCTACAGTCGCTGATCAACAATATGGATAAAGCATGCGACCTTTTTTCACTGTCAATTAATGTTCAGAAGACAGTAATACTAAATCAAGGTGACTTCAAACCTCTATCTATTACTCTAAAAGACTGCCCACTAGAATCAGTACAGAAATTTACATATCTTGGATCCACAGTTACGCAAACCAACCCTATGATGAAGAAATAAACTGTCGAATTGGTAAGGCAGCTACGACCTTCGGCAAACTCACAAAAAGGGCATGGAACAACACGAAACTAACTCAAAAGACTAAACTCTTAATATATCAAACTTGTGTGCTTAGCACACTACTATATGGATCCGAAACCTGGACAACATACTCAAACCAGGAAAAAAGACTAAATGTCTTCCACATGCGATGTCTCCGCAAAATAATGCACATCAAATGGCAGGACAAAATAACCAACTTAACTGTCCTGCAACGTGCTAAGACCCTAAAAATCATGTCGATGCTCAGAAGTCGAAGGCTAAGATGGCTGGGGCATGTCCAACGGATGGAAGAAAAACGCATTCCTAGGCAAATACTATCTATCTATTGACCTTTCGAGCCGTAACCGGCCCATAGGGCGTAGACCAAGATACACCTTCTCCTATATGAATTTTTGTTCTAGCAGTTTTCTTTTAAAGATATTTTATCAAATCTCGCCATCTGTCTCTGTTCTGTGCAAGCAGTTCTATCTCATTGAGGGAGCCGATTCCTGCTGCTCTTGCCTCTCTCATCAATGTTCTTCTCAGTGTCTCCCTGGGTCTTCCTCTTTTTCTTTTACCTGTTGTTTCCCATATGAGGGCTTGCTTTGCTATTCGATTATTATCTCTTCTCATCACAGGTCCAACGTATGACCATCGTCTTTTCTTTATTACTGAAGATATTAGTGGTTGATTGGCGATTTCTCTAATTTCCTCGTTTGTTTTGAATTCGTTCCAGGCAAATACTATATGGCGAGCTAAAACACGGAAAACGACAAATCGGCAGACCTAAACTACGATATAGAGATATCTGCAAATCATCTCTGAAAGACTTCTCCATCTGTGAAAACGACTGGCAACATCTGGCAAGTGATCGCACATCATGGAGAGCACGTATAAGGAACGGTATAACAACATTTGAGACTGTGCTAAGACAGGACTTGGAAGAGAAGAGACTCATGAAAAAGGATGGTAAACCCTGTGGACCAGCGAGCCTGACTTGTTCATTATGTGACCGCGTGTGTTTGTCAAACATTGGTAGAATTAGCCACGAGAGAAGCTGTTCGGCAAAAACAATACCTCAAAAAAATACGCAATAGCCTCCACTAGACCGTCTGACAAGACGAAAAGGGCCATATACATATATATATATATATATATATAGATATAGAGTTTATATAAAAATATATAGAGTTTGTATAGTTTATACAGTGTTTATATAAATTAGAAGTTTTGGACTAAAAGTACAATTGCCCTTGCAGTAGAATGTTAATATACTTTAAATTTAAATTAAATGGCCTGCCACATAACAGCACAGAAACAACTAAACATATTCAAAAGAGATATAACAGAAAAATAAGAGCAGATGTGTTAAAGTTATCCTCCTTCAAAAAGAAAACTAATTAATAAAACCAAGTCTGAACTCCCATCCACTTTACCTGATATATTTTCCATCCGGCCCGAAGACACTAATCCACTTATTATCATAATCTGCTACTAGGAAGTTCCCACTCTGACTGACAGCCACACCTGTTGGTCTCTGTATTTTTCCTGGTGCTCGTCCAGGGGTTCCAAACTTGAGGCGACACTCACCAGACGGAGCAAATACTTGGACAGCCTGATTATTGCTGTCAGCTACTAGGACCCTTTCGTCATGATAACACAGACCTTGAGGGTTGGAAAATTCCCCTAGAGGATAAAAAAAAAAGGTTACTCATCAATGATTATATTAAGATAAATTGTAATAAATTAATGGAGACCAAGGCACCTGACAGCAATAGAGCTGCCGTTGTGGGTGAATCACAAGTGATGGCTTACGCCTGGACCAGTGAACCAGAACCATATTTTACTGAACCTATTCCATCTCCTTGTGGTGCCACTAGTAACAGACTAAATAGTCTAGTCTAGCCAACTGAGTAGGGATTGAGAGGGAAGGCAACCTGGTACTCTAAAGTAGTGACAAATAATAAATGAATATTATTACAGAGGGAAACTTACATGGCGATAGATATGCTAATCATTTCTAGGAAGAGGTATGTTTACAACACTCGGAAAAAAATTACAAACGATCAGCAACAGAAAAAAATAGAACTATAGATGGTCTGAAGCAGGATCAGCCTACTCCATGGCACAGCACCTTGCCACGAGAACAAAATGCCAGAGCATACGGCAAACTCAGCTACCTAAAAAAATAGCTATCAATGGCGATGTCTTTCATGAATGCATACACAAGACTATATCATATGTTTAGGAACACAACTTGGGAATAAATTATATATCTGTATTTTCCTATTAAGACAAGTATCTCCCGATCGGGTAGGGCTGAATACTTGCGTTGCAGACAAACAGTTATAGGACGAAACAGCACGAATAGTAGTTTCCAGTGGTTTAGATTGGAGGCAAATAATAATAAATGAATATTATTATGGAGAGAAACTTCTGAGGCAATTGATCAGTGAATCCTTTCAGGGGAAGAAGTATGTTCACAACACTCGGACAACACTACAACCCTCGTTGCCAATGATAGCTATCTTTTTAGGTAGCTGAGTTGGCTGTGTGATTTAGTATTTGGTTCTCGTGGCAAGACGCTATACCGAGGAGTACTGGTATGATCCTGCTTTGGACCACTAATTGTTTTTATTTTTTTTTCTGATGATTATTTGTGATTTTTTTTCCTAAATGATTTTTAAAATGATTCGCTACTCTAAAATACCATGTTGAAGTCAAGATGTGTTGGGCTGAAAAGCACAAATATCACAGTTCTACTACAAATCTCAACACAACGAATACATGCCCACATAACATCCTTTTAAGGGTGTATGATAAAGAGGTGTATTTCTTTCATCATCACGTGAATGCAAGCAATCATGCAGCAAATTAATTAGTTAAAAAAAACACACAAATTTAACACTATTAACAGCTTCTGAGAAATGGTGGAATTTGGTGAACTTTGAACGAAGTGAAACTACATCACTATCAAGAATTTGTGAACTGGAAGCGAATATCGGTACTGCCAGAATAAAGTGATATTGAAGTGATAAAGTGATAGTGCTACAAACACCACCTGAAATGGAGGAGGAGGAGGTATGTTCTTGAGGCTGAATAACCAGGAAGAGATTACCAAATTAATAGCTCCTGGGAAATTCTCAAACAACTATAAAGTAGAAATGTAAGCCCTTAAAGATGCTACTCAACTGGTTATTCAACACAAAAATAACGTACACAAGAAATTCATGATAATTACAGATGCACTGTCACTCCTAGCAGCTCTAAAAAACCCCAGGAACAGTGAGCTAAATGACCTGATAGCAACCCTAGACCAATTGTGCAATAACTTCCAGAGAGTGGTCATCAAGTGTATTGAGTTATTTGCGGGTCATCATCATTGCACTCCGAACATGTGTAGCAGTGAGTGCAGATCATAGGACAATAAGTGAGCAATAGTAGAAGTCCCAGAAAAGTGGTGAGAGTTGAACTCAGATAAAAACATCGAGTTTCCAGTGAAGAGGTGAGAGGCAATCAGGAAAGAAGAAAGAATGTAAAATGATTTGTGATTGGCTGGAAGGGAAAGGTATTAGTTAAAGCTACAAGTTAGTGATTACAGTCTAGATACGAAACTTAGTCAAGACGGACGGCTTGTGAGCTGGTACCGTAGAGTGGTAGCCATGTTAGGTTACCAGGGAGTTTCTTTTAGTTGTTACAGGTTGACAGTTGGGCGAGCCGGAGCTCGCATATATATTTGCTCAGTGTTCAGATAAGCTGTGTAAATAGCTATTGCTCAAGCATATAGACCTGAGCGCAAATGTTTTCAGGAGGCCATGCATGAGACCTTCACGGTGTTAGCGTTAAATGTGCTAGTGAGTTTGTGAAACTATGAGTCGACTATGTGCAGATCTGAGTTAAGAATTATTCAAGGTTAGATCGACGACTCTAGGTTAAACCAAAGACAATCATGTGAATTAGCGTTAGGAGCCGAATCAGTCAGATTGAGAGGAAATGCTTCCTGTATAGACAGTGAGTGAACGAAAGTAATATGGGCACAGTTTGTAAGCCCCAGGTCTGACAATTATCAGTAAATGTGAACAGCCGAGAACCAATTTGTTGGCTGAATGTTAAAATGTTCAGTGAGAGACTGTTCATCAATAAACTTGAGTTTGTTGTTTTAAGCTTGGTTTTCCTTTGACTTGCAAACCTCGTCAGTGTTTATATGTATGTGGCCTAGCGACGAACGAAACCTGTTGCGGGCTAAATAAGATCTGATCCTCAGAAGTCAGTGAGGATATTATATCATAACAATCAATGCGAAGTACATTAATTACAATGATCACGAGGGACACGAAGTGCGCGTCCTGGCCATTTATGAGGTGCCGGCTCAGTCAAGTCGGAGGCAGTTAGTTAATAAAAAAGTCACGAGTCCAGTCAAGCAAGCTCGGTCAGCGGCCAACACGGTTGCAGAATCTTAGCGGTCAGTGCCAGACGTTCACAGAACAGCAGAATGGCACAGTCGCAAGAACGTTTTTTTTTTACAGGTCATAGGAATGTAAAGGTGTTTCATTCAAGGCTGTTCTTTAGGCTGTTTTCATGCGGGAACCATTACACATTTCCATAGGTGCTCAGATCCCTTCCTCAGCAATTATTGCAGTGTCCAGCGACAAATTCAGCTCTGTATTGGTTGATTAGTCTTCTTATATGCCCACTAAGTTTCTCGTTTCTGGTTGTGCCCATCTTAACTTCCATCTCTTTCATCCGAAGGAGTGACATGGATTCATAGTTGTCAAATTCCTGTGTCCTTCCCACTTCCCGGAGGGCATTAATGATATTAACGGAAACAAATACGTAGGCAAAACGTACAGACAAACTAGCTAAGGAGAGAAAGAAAGATTACCAAAATAGAACTATCGATAAGCTCCAATGAAGTCAAATCCAGTATATGGTATCATGAAAAATGGAAAAAAGAACACCCAAAGTATAATGAGGACAGATACTTCCAAATGTCAAGGAGCGATCAAATCATCATACTTTGCCTATGCACTGGCCACAACAGAATGAGAAAGCACATGTTCACTAAACTCAAAATAAGAACTACCAGCCAATGTCACTGTACCCTGGATGACATGACAACAAAACACGTTCTACAGGATTATTTCCAGCACACAGGCCTGAGGAGGTCAATATGGCCCATGCCCACCTCATTTGGAGAGAAACTCTACAGGGCAACCAAATCACTGAAACAGACAGCTGCCTTCATAAGACAGTCAAGAGTCCTAGTCTGAATAAGCCATGATCGCAGAAGAAGAAGATAAGTATTCTGGAAGAATGAGAGAATTTTTCAACCAAGATAAGACTGGCACAAATAGTTGCTGCATGCTGATGAACATTTTGAAAAGATCAGAGCTCTTATAGATGTATCTGGTGTGCTGTGATGATCTTAACACAACATAATATTAACAAATTTTAAAAGTATATTTTTATAAAATATCAAACTACCATTACAGCATTTGTTCTATATCTGAGGTCTGCTAAGGAGTTTCAAAGGGGCTTAGAGATAAAGGGAGCATACCCAGTGTAAATGTCACATGATGTACAAGTCACACCAGATGAGAGGCAAAAGAAATGTAGATAACAAAACATGGAGAGATAAAGTTTAAAAAAAAAAGGCCATGGAGATTTCAGAATGTGATTATATCTAACATAAAAGATTAAATGGCTTGGACACATGATAACAATGAAACCCAATAAACATGGAGCACAAGCATATAACATGAAAATATCTGGTTATAATTTGAAAGGATGCCCCTGGAAAAGGTGTAATCATAAAGTCATTTAACAAATTCATGAAAGCAGCTCAAGCTAGATAATATAGCGATGTCTAGAAAGCTATACATGCCTCTTATCTGCAACACCCCATACATAGCACAAGCAGCAGGACAATAGAAAAAGAAATACACATTAGAATTGTATTTTTTCTAAAAATTTCATCCACAACAGAAAAATAGCCTTGACACCTCCCAGCAATCACAGCCACCTGATTGAAAGACAAGAGGTGTTCATTTACACAGTCACTAGCTCAAACAGTTAAAAAAAGTAATGTAAAGAGCCTCATCACGCCAGGTGGTGTATAGGGAATATGGTGTTAGTGACCATAAATTTTACAGACCTTCAGCACATGATTTTTGGGGTAATGTGGTCGGTATTACGCCCGTGCTGCTTTACTTTCCCAGAAAAAATCCAGTACCCATTTAAGGCTGGGTGAACTCAGAAGCCGTTGGTTGGGAATGAACCCTACCGCTTGTCCTTTGTAGTCCAGTTCACTAACCACTGAGCTATCATGGCTCGCTTCAAACAGTATTAAGGACATATTTTTCAAACTACACCAAGCTTCAAACTGTGGTGTGATTTGATGAACTAGAGTTAAGTGTCAACCCCTGAACAAGAAAGTCCTGGCAGCTCCAAATCCCGCCAAAAGCAGTGAGAATTTTTCATTTTGAATCCATGGTTTCCTCATGGCTTTACTCTCCTCTGGCCTCATGGACGTGAGGTCTGATGCCAAGCCTTTTCGAAAAATACCAAAAGACAGGAGGTCTCAAATGTACTCACACATTAAAGAACTCTTGGCAGTTAAAAGTCAAGATAATTAGGTTAAAAATGGTCACTGCCTGGGCAAAAATTATTAAGTAAAATCTACCAAGGTCGAAGATTGGTGTGTCCTGCCTAAAGAGGCAGATATTGCAGCTTGGACATAGACTTAGCGACACAATGCATCCATACCCATTTAATAGGTAAGCACTAAGAAGACATGGATATCTCCTGATGATAGAACATCAAATCAAATTGACCACCTATGTATTAAACAACAATTCAGATCATCATTAATAGATGTAAGAGCATACAGAGGTGCTGATGTTAATAGTGACCACAACCTGTGCATTGGGAAAATAAGATTAAAATTTAGAAACCAACAGAAGAGGTCAATTACACATAAAATTGATAGTCATAAACTGAAAGATGAAGCCATAAAGGAAAAGTTTAACATAGAGCTAAGTAATTGTTATTCAGCACTTGGTGAAATAGACTTAGATATCAATGAAATGTGGGACTCACAGAGCAAAATACTAATGACAGCAGCAGAAGCAAGTGCTGGACTGAAGAAAATGGAAAAACGAGCTTGGATCTCAGACACCACATGGAAATACATCAAAGAAAGAAGAGAAGCGAAGAGAGCCATGACTAATGTAAAGACAGATCTTGGAAAGGTTCTGGCAAAAGCAACATACAAAGAATTAGACAACAAAGTGAAAAGTTCGGCAAGAAGAGATACAAGAGCTTATATAGACAACTTGGCAGAGAAAGCAGAGACAGCTGCAATTACAGGAGACAGCAGAACTCTTTATACTGTACAAAAGATGCTGACAAACACCTATACATCCAGTGGAACACCAATTCTAGACAAATCTGGATTAATGCTAACAACAAGCGCAGACATAAAAGCCCGTTGGGCGGAACACTTCAAAGAAATTCTTAACCGTCCACTACCTCACAGTTTAATAGATTTTGAAGCTGAAACACCAGCAGCAGAATTAGATGTAAATTTAGATGACTTCACCTTGAGTGAAATAGAAACCACCTTAAAGCTAATGACCAATAACAAGGCTGCTGGAGAGGATAAGTTAACAGCTGAGATCCTCAAGGCAATTGATAGCCATAATTTAATACATCTCCAAAAAATGTTCAACATCATTTGGAAAACAGAGAAGACGCCTCATAAATGGAAAAAAGGAATCATTGTTAAGATCCCAAAAAAGGGCAATCTTAGAGATTGTAACAACTGGAGAGGCGTGACACTTTTGTCAGTTGCCTCAAAATTATTCTGTAAAATCATCCTAAATAGAATAAAGGATTCAATAGATACAGTAATGCGTGAAGAACAGGCTGGGTTTAGAAAAGGGAGAAGCTGTCTTGACCACATTTTCACTCTACGACTTATATTGGAGGAACACATTGAAAAGCAAAAACCTTTTGTACTTAACTTCATCGACTTCAAAAAAGCATTTGATAGTATTCATAGAGATTCTTTGTGGAAAATTCTGAAGCAATATGGCTTACCATCAAAAATCATAAATATTATCAAAGACATGTATGATGGTTACACATGTGCAGTTCGAACAGAGGAAGGACTGAGCGAATGTTTCCCAATAGAAACTGGGGTTAAACAAGGATGTATTTTATCGCCCTTGTTATTTGGAATTGTTATGGACTTCATAATGAAGAAATGCTGCACTGGTAATAAAGGCATCGAATGGATACAAGGAGACCATTTGGAGGACCTCGACTTTGCTGATGACATAGTTCTCATCAGATAAAAACGATGCAGGAAAACACATATGAACTATCATCAATAGCCAGCAAAATTGGGCTTGAGGTCAATCATGAAAAGACTAAAGTCATGAAAAGTTTAATTCCAACAAGTGACAAAATATACATGGAAAACAAACCAGTAGAAGAGATCGATCACTTTATCTATCTTGGAAGTCACATTGATCGAGAAGGGGATACGAGCAAAGAAATTAGAATCAGACTGGCTAAAGCAGCAATGTCTTTCAGAAGCCTTGAAAAGTTGTGGAAATCAAAACTCATTAGCACAAACACAAAACTTAGGCTATTCAAATCAAATGTACTATCAACCCTTACGTATGCGTGTGAAAGCTGGAAAACAACAAGAGATATAGAAACAAAGTTGAACGCATTCGAAAATAAATGTCTAAAAAAAATACTTGGTATAGAATGGAACGAATTCAAAACAAACGAGGAAATTAGAGAAATCGCCAATCAACCACTAATATCTTCAGTAATAAAGAAAAGACGATGGTCATACGTTGGACATGTGATGAGAAGAGATAATAATCGAATAGCAAAGCAAGCCCTCATATGGGAAACAACAGGTAAAAGAAAAAGAGGAAGACCCAGGGAGACACTGAGAAGAACATTGATGAGAGAGGCAAGAGCAGCAGGAATCGGCTCCCTCAATGAGATAGAACTGCTTGCACAGAACAGAGACAGATGGCGAGATTTGATAAAATATCTTTAAAAGAAAACTGCTAAAAAAAAAAAATTCATATAGGAGAAGGTGTATCTTGGTCTACGCCCTATGGGCCGGTTACGGCTCGAAAGGTCAATAGATAGATAGATAGACTAAGAAGATGAAAAAAGAACTGTACTGACTTCAAGACATCTGTTAAAAAAATGATGGTCAGACTTTGTTGATAATATTCATATTTTTAGTGTATCCATTTTCTAAACAATATAGAATAGACAATAATGGTGAACAAGTACCAGGGGTCAACATGGGCCAATCTGATTAATTGATCTCAGAACAACCAGTCAGCTATGAATTGTTAATTACTTCAAAAACTGGCGCTGCTGGACATCTTGGGCCTAATCAGCTTTATCACTATGGACTGCAATAGCCAGCAATCTCATTTGAAGATACAAGAAGAAAATTCTGCAGCTTGTAATAAAAACCCTAGTCTGTACAATATGTGGTGACATCACTGGGCATTCAGCCTTTATTCCCAGCCCCTTCTAATAAATAATCTGGCAGAAATGGGATAATTGTATACATGATAGCTTTTCTTAACTGTCACCATCCTGAACATGGAAAAATATGAAATGCCATTTTAGAGAGCATAACCACAACATCTATCTGCTTTTCTTATAATTAAAAAAAATTAAAAAGCAATTATACCAATTATAAACAATATTTATAAAACAAAAACACATTTCAACTTAAGAAAAAAAAATTTGTAAGGGATAGGAGACATTTTAAGAATCCTACCTTTATTTCGACCTTTCACCCCTATCCTCATAATAAGATCATCCTCTATTCGATTGGTCCGTCTGTTACTTGAACCCTGAGATCTTGAGCTTGATGGACGTTTTACACCTTTTTGTTTGACCGCCATGGTCCTGGGAACCCTGTAAATTAATATGTAGTTTTAAGTTAAAGTTAAAGGTAAAGTAAGAGACTTGAATCAGCATCTTAGCACGCGAGTTTTCACCCATATGTGCTCGGCTGCCTATCCAAAAGTGTTCGGAGACTTCTGTTTAGCGTTGTTTCAAGCATCGAAACTCACTATGATAGGCGACATTCCTCACTTTCCCAGAGTAATACCCGTTACCCATTTGTGCCAACGGCTGGGTCGACCGTGAGGGTATTTTGTTTCCAACCACAAGTACAACTCACACTGCTTCCAGTGGGAATAATTGTCCGAACATCAGTAGCCCAGTTGGGTGGTTTTCCCAACTAGGCTACGGAGGCCCACTTAAGTTTTAAGTTGTGGAAATAAATCACAGTTTAATTTTACTGAAATAAATCATCATCATTAAGTGCTGTCTCTGCAATGAGGGCATTCCGCTCTGTCTCTTGCTTTGATAGTGCAGGTTGTCTTAGGCAGACTTCTCCTTTTGATGTTACTCGTACATGTTAGTCTTGGTCTACCTCTGTCTCTTTTACCTTGTATTTTACCTTGTATTTTCCCTTCCAAGATTACTTTTAGTAGGCTGCTGTCTCATTTAACATGTCCCAAAAATTTCATGTTTCTTGTTTGAATTGTGTTTAGTAGTTCTCTTTTCATCTTTAGTTGTATGACTTCATCATCATTTGTTTTCTTTTCTTTCCATTCAATTATTCTATAAATTTACATTTCCAAAAAATAAATCACAGCTTAATTTTACTGAAATAAATCAGTTTAATTTTACTGAAACAAATCACATCCTGTGAACAAAATAACACTAGAAGCTGTGATGAATTAAGCTACTGTAAAACATGCACACATTACAAGATTACTTTAAATTTGTTTTTAACCACATAAACACTGAAACACTTTATTTGTAACTTGAATTGTAAAGTAAATTTATAGTTCTTTAGTAACTTTACACAGCAGATGTAAATAATTTTAAAAAAAAACATTTAAATTAAAACAATGTACCTGAAGATTATTTACACATAAACACAATATTCCCAACAATTCATCATCATGTGCCATACCGGTTGGCGTAGGCGATCATGTCCTTCCACAATCTTCTATCTACAGTGCATCGTATCAGTTCTGTTGTTGACTGTTTTCCATGCCATGACACCAAGCTATCCAGCATTTTCTCTCTTTGTCATCCGCGATCTCTCTTTCCTTTTATTTTGCCAGTTGTAACCAAGTATTCCAACTTTCCTCTTCTCATGATGTGCCCGAAAAATGTTGATTGTATCTTTCTGATGTTATTTAGGAGTTGCCTTTTGTGTTGGCCTCTTTGAGAACTTCCTCATTGGTCTTTTTAGCTGTCCAGGGATTTTTCAACATTCTTCTGAGAAATCCCATCTCTGTGACCTCAACAATTACTGTGCTCAAATATTAACTCCAGTTAGAGACGATAAGTAAGGCTGCAACCATACACTTTACATGTTTATAAGTGTTTAAAGTAGTACAGTATTATAATATCAGAGAAGCAAAAAGAAACCACTAAAGATTTGATTTTTTTTTTTTATAAAAAAGTATTTAGCACAAAGTCCCTGGCAACACAAGCATCAACTTGTGCTACTAAGATAATCTGACACTACATTAAGTTAGCTATTTGTCTTGGACAAAAAGCCCATTAACAATACACTCTCTTTCCTGAAAAGGTATGATGATGTCAGTGCAGTGAGTTAACTCTACAGCACTGGAAGGGGGTCAGAGGGCATTTTCCAAAAGCTGGTAAATTATTGTTAAAAAGGGAAGGGATTTTACTTTTCTTTTTGAAATTTGACCTAGACATTGATATATGGCCTACTCTTTTTATTTTTAACTATTAAGAGCTCTTTTACATGCTCAACTTGAACATTTGTTACCATGTCTCCAGCAGAAACAGGTACTTGATATTACCAAACTTGAGATTAATTATCATAGGATAAATACCTGATTACACCAAAAGTGGTTTCAGTCAGGCATCTTCTGACCCCAGTGAGAGAGCCTGGTGGCATTATGGTCAATATACTTCACTGTCGATATCTTCTTCTTCTTCTTTCCTTCCTCATCTGCCTTTCAGCGTCGAGGGGAGATATAATTTGCGGTCTTTTGCTCTTCTGTTCGCATCTGCTGCTGTTATGTTTCCTAGTGCTTCTAATATTCCATCGATCCATCTTTTTCGTGGTCGACCCTTGGGTCTGTTGTTCTCACAACGTTTGTTGAAAGCTCGTTGTGTTGTGTTTTGTTCTTTCTGCCTTGTCACGTGGCCGAACCATTTTATCTGTTGTTTCCTTATATATTCCATGGCTGGGGCTATTCCTAGCTTTTTTCTCAGTTCTTCATTTCTGATCTTATCTCTCAGACTGTTTCCTGTCATTCGTCTAACACATTTCATCTCTGTAGAGGTTATTTTTCTTATTGTTCTTGCATCTAGAGTCCAGGTCTGGCATTGGTAGCACAACGTTGGAATGAAGATTGTATTGTATAGTGCTCGTTTTGCCTCCAGAGTTATTTCCTTGTTGGATAATAGTGGTGATAACTGTCCGATGATTTGACAAGCTTTGTTGCATCTTGATTCTATCTCTGCTGTTTGGGAATTGTCGTTTGTCATTAGACTTCCTAGGTATTTGAATTCCTCTACTTGTTTTAGTTGTCTGCCTTCTATAGTTATGTTGATGTTCTGTGATACTGTCGATATGAAGGTTTAAATGCTACTTGGCAAAAAATTTTTCAACCTAAAAGGCTCTCTGAGTCCATCCAGCCTCTTCAAATGTATACCAAAGATATTCTCTGAGAAGGAAAGGCTGCAAGGAAGGGAGCTGACTACCCCATCTCATGAAGTTGAGGGTAATGAAGCCAATAGCACTTAATTAAGCAATGACAATTGCTATAGTACTAGCAATACCTTTTACCATCTGATCTTGGGTCAGCACCATAACCTCTTACTACATCAACTTCCAACGGCCTAGTGTAATATTCTATAAAGTGTAGATAATGTAATATATTGTTGTATAAAGTGCAGATAGTGTAATATATTATTGTATAAAGTGCAGATAGTGTAATATATTGTTGTATAAAGTGCAGCTAGTGTAATATATTGTTGTATAAAGTGCAGATAGTGTAATATATTGTTGTATAATGCATAGGATAATATATGCTATAATGGATATAAACAAGAGGGGTTGGATTGTCTAAACATATAATGTCAGCTTCTGCACAGAAAGGTACTGGGAAATAAATCACAGGCGGTGGGAATTTTTCAAAATGATATCAGTGGTTCTACTCTCCCTCAGTTTCTAGGTGATAAGCCATCTTGGAAAATGGTGAAGAACAGAAGTTCTCGAGTGCACTTGCACACATTACAGAACCATTGGCAGTTAAAAATACAAAATTTAAAAAGGCTGCCCAAAAATTGTTAAGCAAATCTACCCATGCCGAAGACTTATGTGTCGGGCCTAAAAGTGCAAATATTGCCAGTTTGCCGTAAACTTGTGACACAATACATCAGTGCCAACTAGCTAAGAAGAAATGTAAGCAAAACTCGCCTAGCTGATCCATTTCCATTAGTCTCTGCAACATCCACTGCCCTAATCTTGTAAGGGGACCCCTTAGTGTGCTGGCCAAACATTTGTACATTTAAATAGTAGACACCAGCAGCTTGCAAGACAAAAGTTATATCGTATGTTCCATTATGGTGATCAGTGATTGTTGGAACCAATTTGTCCTCAGTTTGATCTGCAAAAAGTTAAATTGTAAAAATAAACTGCAAGGACACAGTGTCTGAAATAAATTGTCCATCTTTAAGTTTATCATTCAAAATTAAAGATTTAAGTAAATCTAAATTGTACTCTCTATTTTGAAGCAAAATTATTGTTGAAAACAATTACAGATGGTCAAAGTCACACATTAAAAGGAACTTACAACTAGTATATCATTTGTCAGCACTATCATTTAAAGAACGAAACTAAAATAACTGTGTCTCATAAATTAGCAACATGTTCAAATATATATGCCAGCAAAGGGAATCAGACTCCTTGAAGAAATAGAAAATGAAATCAAATATAAAATGTACTTTAAAAATGAGCATTAAAAAAATTACTACTTTTTAGTTAATTCATTAGAAGGGAAAAGATTACAAAAGAAAAGCATTTTTTCTTGAATAAATATCTTTATGAAATCAATGTCACTCTAATCTTTGAAAAAAACATAACATTTATAATTTTTACTTGAATTGAAAAATCATAACATTTAGACATTATTTTTACCTGAAGACAGAGAAGCAGTTATGGAAGCAAACCCTGTTTTGACCAGATCTCCCTTTCTATCCCTAGTTGTCACGGTAACTGTTGAAGCTTTTCCTGCCACACATCCACTGAAGGCCTCACCTCCAACTGTTGTCTGGTGAGGAACTGCTGAATTATTGTTGACACATCCTACACTGCTGATCTTCTCTCGAAGATTCTCAACATTTTTTTCATCAAAGAAAGCCAGAGGGTTAGTCTCTGACTGCAGGACCAAACCACATGTCAGAAGATCGTTGAGCTGTAGAGATAAGATTTTACAAAAAGTTTCCACTGTTGCAAGATGAATAAACTGCTTATATTTATCATTAACCATTTATGTTGCATACAGATTAAACAACAAAGGACATTAATTTACATTTGTTCATTTTTAAATTCAAATAGGCCAGTCCTCTGAAACATCATGGACTAACAATGACATGCATGCTGTAACTGGCCCAAAATAAAAGCAATAGCGCTTCACAACATTACACACATAAATATGACAAAACAAGGTCCCAAATTTGTTTCCAAACTTTAATAATAGTTACTGTAAAGATGACAGCATGAGATCTGAATCAACATTATAGTGGTAGCTTCTATACCACATTTATATCAGATTCTGCTCTCCAGTCAGTGTCTTCATCTTCTTCAACCTTTTAACTCCCTGTGGAGCATAGGTATTCAAAAAACACTTTCCAAGCCATTCTGTTCTTTTGCCATTCTTTTAAGATCATTTCTCCATGTCTTCTCCTGCATCTTCATCTTTGCTTTCACCTGTCTTCTCCAACAATATTTGGTCTTCCCCTTTGTCTCTTCCTCTGGGTATTCCATAAAAGGGCCTGTCATGTAATACTCTCAGTTGGTTTCCGCAGTACGTGTCCTATCCAGTGCCATTGTCTATGCCTAGCCAATAGTTGACTAGAAACTTCTGACAGGTATCGCCTTCAGCAAAAACTCTGTAGTGATAATGACATTCCTTGACTTCCCAGAACACCAGCTCTGGTTTCCCATTTTACCTGGTGCTTGAGTAAACACTAGTTTTTATAAACCTCAGGTGCTGTTATCTGGATCTGAACCAGAGTTACCAAAAAAAAAAAAAAAGTTACTGAAATTTACTGGAGCCTCGGTGAATGATTGGTTAGTGTGCTCGCTTTCTGATCCAAAAGGTCTGGGTTCGATCACCAGATCTGGTGGATTATTTTTCAAGGCTCTGGGGTTCACCAACCTCTAAAATGGGCACCAGAGATTTTTCTGGAAGGTAGGACGGCCTGGTGTGAAACTGACCATATCACCCATAAATGTGCTGTGGTCATAGAAAAATATGGTTACTAACACCGTATTCTCCATACACCTAGCAAGGCGTGGAGGGAACCTTTACTTACTTTTTTACTTTTAAATTTACAGCAAATGTGTTCTTAAATGATATGTGTTAGGCGAATAACAGGAAACAGCCTCCTATCTCTCCAATGAGATCAGAAATGAAGAACTGAGGAAAAAAACCTAAGAATAACTGCCGCCATAGATAACATAAAGATACAACAAATAAAATGGTTTGGCCTCAAGAGATAAGACAGAAAAACTAAAACACAACACAACAAGCTTTATTAAATGGTGCAAGAACACCAGACAAAAAAAAAGGCTGACCAAGAAAAAGATGGATCGAGGGAATATTAGAAACACTAGAAAACACAGCATAGGCCAACAGAAGAGCAAAAGACCGCATATTATATCTCTCCTCGACACAAATAAGGCAGGAAAGAAGTAGTGTTCTTAAAATATTACACATTAAAAATACAGCACAAAAAAATATATATAAAGACAGCACTAAAATTGTACTGATCATAACGCTAAAAAAAAATAAACACATATTCCCAACGCTCCACACTTCAAGAGTGGATGTGTTTTTTTTATCTTTTCTTTATTTCATTAAATTTGTTTGTGGACTTTTTTCCAATTATGGTAGCAAATATAAGTAGCAACAAAACTGTTTTACCTTTCCAGTCATTTCTTTCTTCATCATAACAATTTCAGTGTTTGTCCCACTTTGAAGAGAATCTTCAGTGAGTTCACAGCAGCTGTTGATGTGGGACAGATGCTGGTGAAGAGATTGCTTTTGCTCCAATAAGACTTGTTCTTTGCTGGCAGCCACCTGGGCAAGTTCTGCTAAAACTGAATGCTTTCTCTCTTTTACAAGAGATGCTAACTCATCAAATAGTGAAGTTATCTGTATAGAAATACATGATTCAAAGAATTTCTTTAATTAATTATATAAAATAAACAAAATATTTGTATTTGTATTTATATATTGTTTTGTATTGATGTAGATGACTGTATAAATATATATATATATATATTTTTGCGTTTGCCAGCTTTCTCCACTGGCGAAGTTCCTAGAGACTAGGAACAGAATTTTGCACATTAATCCATTTTTCCCTGGCAGCCATGTGCACAGGAATCCTTCGCCATACAGGCAGATAACTGTCTTCGGAGGTACTCATATTTTTTCCGTCCACATGTAATTAACATTTCAAGCTGGGCCTCGCTGCTGAGACCAGAGGTGGTTGCCGCAGAGAGAAATCATAAATAAAAATCTGAACTGATTTACCGGGATTTGAACTCACAACTTCTCTGTCTCGAGACCAGCCAACCGGTCCCCAACTGTGTAAATTAAACTGGTTATTTACCAAACCAGTCATCACTGGTTTCATTCCAGACAGAATCAAAGTTTTTTTTCTTTTACCTTTTATTAAAAATATCTGGCATGAACAGCTCTGTGGTGACCTCACAGGCATACAGTTTATTTGTAGTCCTCAACCCAACATAAAACCTCAGCACTCTTTAGAAATAGATAAAGCCCGTAAATATATTTTTTTTTAGGCGAAGGCACGCCTCACAGTAACAGAGCTGGAAGTTGTCAGCAGCCAGCAGCTGATGGCTTGCACCAGGATTGGTGAACCAGAACCATCCAGCCCCTGTTCCACCTCTCCATGGTGCTTCTAGTGACAGACTAACCTGTCTAGTCTGGCCAAGTGAGTATGAATCGAAGTGGGAAGACAACCTGATACTCAAAAATGTTGCACTGTAGTCGGATGTATTGGGCCGAAAGGCACAAATATCACAGTTATACTGCAAACCACAACACAGACACACCCACTTAATGTCCTTTTAAGGGCGGATAATGAAGAGGTGTACTCCTTTATTCATCAGGCGAACGCAAGCAAGCATATATTTTTTCAGTAGCATATATTTTTTCAGATATGTAATTTTAAAAATACTAAATAGTTACGATGTAATGCAAAGGTGGTTGAGTAGTTAGCACACTTGCTACCAACCAGAAGGTTATGGATTTAATTACCAGAGAAGTTCTGATTGCCACAGCTTTCAGATTCACCTAGCCTCTTGAAGTTGGCACCTGAGAAATTTTTTCTGGGAAAGTATGGAGGCCTGGCATGATGCCAACCACATCACTTATAAAATGAGCAGTTGATCATTGAAAAACATAAAATTAACACCAGATTACCCATAAACCCTAAGGCATGGAAGGAACACTTACCTTATGATATAATGAAATGACAAGGGTTTTAAGATTTCATATATATTTATTATGTCGTTATTAGGTGAATACAATGGAAAAGATATTTGGAAACAATACTTATTTGGAGACAACATGATTTCAATTTGGAAAGATATAATCAGCATCCACGTTCAAATATACCTTGTTTGTATAGTTAGATCAAATGAATCTAACACATTTTGGACTCAATGTAAGCCAGCTAAAATCTATCTACTTTATGCATCCCCCATCAAGAGGGATAACGGAGTTATTGGCCTGTGCAGCGAGGTGCCCCTGTGCACACAGCTGCCAGGGAAAAATGGATTAACATGCAAAATTCAGTTCCTAGTCTCTAGGGACTCATCAGAGGTCAAAGCTGGCAAACGCAAAAAAGATCCCCCTCCTGCAGCATCCAGCTACTGACAACTCTAGCTCTATGTTGCTTGATCAGTCCACTTTAAGCCTCCCATTTCTGGATATACCCATCATTACTCCTACCTCTTTTATCCAAACAAGAGATATGGACTCATGGTTGTCCAAGTCTTTCCTGCATCTTGGAGGGCATTAATGATGTCCACCTGATCCATTGATTGAGCATCTCTAGTGACGGCACAGCTAGCCCATGAAGAGGATATTGTTTTTTTCTTCAGATATGGTGCCTGCACAATTCACTGTATTATTCTCTATAAACAACTGTTTCTACTTTGATCTGAAACTTTTTGAACCTCACATTGTGTTCTCTATACCTTCTGTCTATTTGACTGACTATCTGGGCATGTTATACGCTCCCCATTGCATCTGATAATAGACAATCTTCTGGCGCATGCACAGCTGATGAATTACTCGCTGTAATTATCTTACAGCTTCTGAGACCATTAAAGCTATTTAAGCTTCTCTTGCTTGAACTTCTGTTACTTTGAGACTTCATTATCTTGAGTTCTCTCCAAACAACCACGCTTAATCTTCAAGTAATTGGTTACCTTAGGGAATTATTCAGCTTTTTGCTGCCTGACTTCTGTAAACTATCTATCAGCCTTTCTCCAAAATATCTATTTTTAGGCTCTACCGAAGACTCTCTTGTGTAATCTTGATATTATGCACAATTGAAGGATGAAACCAAAGATGAGAGTCCCACCTCCACTTTTCTTATCATGCTCATCAAATCAAATTGTGACTCCAACTAGATGAAAGTTCTGGTCACTGCCATCATTTGCAATGCCATGCCACTCTTGGTCATAGCATAAACACCATTTTCTTCTATGACTTCTGACTGATGAGCATGCTGTGAATGCCCATATGCCCCTTTGGTGTCATATTATGGATACGTCTGTATAAAAGAATGCATCTTCCTCATCTGTGTTGCCCAAGATGAGGGATTGACCTCTGCATCGATTACAACTGGATTCTGCTCCATGCATACCTTTTATTCTTCTTTCCTTCCTCATTTACCTTTCAGCGTAGAGGGGAGATATAATTTGCTGTCTTTTGCCTCTGCTGCTGCTGTTTCCTAGTATTTCTAATATTCTGTCAATCCATCTTTTTCATGGTCAGCCCTATGGTTTGGTGTTCTCACAATGTTTATTGAAGGCTCGTTGTGTTTTGATCTATCTGCCTTATCACGTGGCCAAAAATTGTTATCTGTTGTTTCTTTATATTCTATGGCAGTGGTTATTTTATTATATACATTATTATAATTCTACATCAATAGAAACAAATACAACACTCAGGGGTGTAGTAATAAGGAAGGTACATGGAGGGAGGGAATGTCTGAACATTGCAAACTATCAAATTTTTAAGAATTTGTGTTTTGATGCTTTAATTTTTACTACAGTATTGTAATCTAGGATTAAGATTAACCAAAGCACCCTGATACTTTAGGGAGCCGTGATAGCTCAGTGGTTAGTGAACTGGACTACAAAGGACAAGGGGTAGGGTTCGATCCCAACCAACGGTTTCCGGGTTCACCCAGCCTTTAATGGGTACCGGATTTTTTTCTGGGAAAGTGAAGCGGCACGGGCGTAATACCGACCACATTACCCTAAAAAATCATGTGTCTGTAAAATTTATGGTCACTAACACCATATTCCCTATACGCCACTTGGCGTGACGGGGGAACTTTACTTTTTACTTTTTTACCTGATACTTTACACCAGGAAGAGATGCAATCGAATTCATTTTGCAGTGTAAAGGCGATTATTCATTTGTCTCCTCCCTGTCGAATTCCAGAACTCATCAGCAAAAGATATAGTTCTTCCCCTCCCATCCAGCAATTGTTCCATAATTGTTATTGTGCATGTGTTAAATAAGACTGGTGACTATGGTGAACCTAGTGACAATCCTTGGCAAATTGATGTAGACTTAGACGACCAACTTCCACATCTGAATATCACCCTCCTAGCCTCAGTTAAATCGCTTATGGCGTCATACCAAACACCATTTGGAATAGGAGCCGTGTTGCATGACCTTTTTAAGTGTTGTGCGAATGGCATCAGTTGTGATCTAAGATCTCCCAGCACTACCTCCTCACACAATTCTGAAAGTGATCCCGTAATCTTCATTCTAAATGTCCAATTTCTTTAGTCAGTTTGCTCAATGCAGCACTGTGCTCTTGGAATTCTGGGATGCTCTGTGCCGTGATGTGCCATTCATGCTCTGATAAAGGCGCCAGAATGTGACAGGATTATTCTGAGCACACTTTTTTGCAGAAATCATCCTTCTTGGCATCCTTAGCCCACTTAGCACATAGTTTAAAGTGCATGATCATCTAATCAACCCTTCAAGATTTCAGGTTGTTTTCCTCCATTCTCCTGGTCCTCTGCCTTGTCCTGGCAGCTTGTCTCTTGTTCCGCCATACTTCCTCGACATCTTCGTTCAACCAGGGCAGCTTGCACCAATCTCTCCTGCGAGGGGTTCTTAGTGTGCTGTGTCTGATTTTGCCAATGATGTCCTGTTCTGTGCTACCATAATGGAAGATGGTAAACTTATTTTTCTGGTTTCCATTTCTGCCCTTCTCAATTAGGAAGACACATGGAAAGTGATCAATTCTATAGCATCTCAGTACACTCCACTTTCATACACGGGCAAAGATGGAAGTCACCAGTGCCAGGCCTAAGACATTATCAGAGTCCTCTGCACAAGCAACCATTTGGACTGCCCTTCCATTACTCAAGCATACTAAATAAGTCCACACCAGTGCTAACAGATGTTGTATATATATATATTTCAACCAACGTATATACAGCTATTTGGAGCACTTCGTGAATCAGTTAAAGCTAATTTATTTAACTAAAGAACTCTTTAAGGATCAGCTAAATTCTATCAGGTTGACTGAGGCACCAACAAGGGTCAGCTAATATGTAGCTAAATGGAACACCTAAATGAGTCAGCTAAAATGTATTTAGTCAAAAGGAACACCTTTCATTCATAGACGAGCTAAAATCTATCTAGCTAAATGGGGCACCTTTTATAAATCAGCTAAAATCTATCAAGCTAATTGGAGTACCTTTTGAAAATCAGCTAAAATCTATCTAGCTAATTGGAGCACCTTTTATAAATCAGCTAAAATCTATCTAGCTAATTGGAGCACCTTTTATAAATCAGCTAAAATTTATCTAGCTAATTGGGGCACCTTTTATAAATCAGCTAAAGTCTGTCTAGCTAATTGGGGCACCTTTTATAAATCAGCTAAAATCTATCTAGCTAATTGGACCACCTTTTATAAATCAGCTAAAGTCTATCTAGCTAACTGGAGTACCTTTTATAGTCAGATAAAGGCTATCTAGCTAACTGGAGCACTTTTCAAGGATCAGCTAAAGTTTAGCTAACTATCTGGAGCACCTTTCATGCATCAGCTAAAGTCTAGTGGCTAACTGGAGCACCTTTCAAGGATCAGCTAAAGTTTATCTAGCTAACCATCTCAATTCCATTGGCCAGCTAACATCAACTAGTTAAAATATGATAGGCCAAGAAAAACATGACAAAGAACTATGAGATCTATAGAACACTGAAAAGATATTTATAAGAGAAATGTTAGTTAGTCATCAGATTATCCTCTTCATACAATAAACATTCAGATCTCATCCACAGGAAATCCTGCAGTGTGAAATGATAAACTGATTCACAAGTCCTTCCCCATTATCCTCATAGCTCTCCTAATTTAGGCAACACCATTATCCTCATAGCTCTCCTAATTTAGGCAACACCATTATCCTCATAGCTCTCCTAATTTAGGCAACACCATTATCCTCATAGCTCTCCTAATTTAGGCAACACCATTATCCTCATAGCTCTCCTAATTTAGGCAACACAAACTCCACAACACCAGGATGTACCCGTAAAGTGGATCATCCTATTGACTTTAACACAGTGATCTACTTTAAATTTAGAAAGCTGAAATTAATCAGTATCCAAATGCTAAAGCTGCAGCAGTTGATAGAACACAAACTCTACTCCACCATCTTGGAACCACATATGTTAAGCAGCAAAAACATTACTATGTCAACTCGTATGGAATTGATGATAAATAAGATGCTTATCCTTCTTACCTTAACTTTGGCAACCTCTGTATTGGCTTGCAGCTGTTTATTAGTTTCCTCTACTTCATGAATTGCCCTTTCTATATCTGGTGTCATCTGCCTGACTCTGGACACTAAGGTTGTAAGAGAAGCTTTGTGTTCTGTCACAGCTTCACTAAGGATCACAGTCATATGACCCATATGTTCTGCCTGAGAAATTGAAATCAACATTTAACAATCCAATTTTAATAGATTAAATATGACTGGCACTATTAACATACTTGGTTATAACTGGCAAAATACAGGGAAAGAGATATCGCAGATGACAAGAGAGTTGACTAGACAGTTTGGTTGTTGTGGTACAGTAAACAAAAGAATTGATATGATGCACTGAGGACAGAGAATTGTGGAAGGACATGATCATATACACCAACCAGTATGGCACATGCTGCTGCCATTATTAATGCCATTGATGATTGCTGGCTGTGATATAGTTGTGATTAGTGCTTACCTGGCAACCAGGGTTTACAAAATTGCTTCTATGCCATATATTTGTCCACTCACTACCAGGTAAAACCGAAGATCAAAGTTAATGCTCTGGGAAGGTCGAGAAATGTTGCTATCATTACAGACTACAGAGTTTGTGCTGAAGGCGACACTGGTTGGGAATTTCAGGTCGAATTCAATTGGGTAACAGAGCACATTTTGGTGTGGTTACTGATGCTATTTCATTATGATTGCTGATTCCCATCTCATACCTTTACTTTTTCATTCTATCTATCTATTGTCCTTCTGCACCAAAGAAGGCACATAGAGCAGACATTTTAGACATTCCATGTCCGACAGTCTTTGCTATATTAACCCTAGATTATACCTACCTGTGTCGCGCTTCATTACACTTTGTAGTACAAATTACTACCACTTAATTGTAACATTAGGAGCACTAAAAATACTAATTTCTTTGAACTTTTGACACACAACTGTGTGTTTACCAAGTAGAGGACTTTGATTTTCTGTCTCAGGTTGATTTATGACTCAAAATTGACAACATGGTCTGGATCTGTTGCATTGTCTATTCAGGTAGTTGCTGTAAGTTCGCCAGTATGTTCAGCTACCTCAAAGCATTATTCACTGTGTTTCCTGAGCGAAAAAGGGATGTTTGATGTCAGCCAATGACTAAGAAAACTTCCCTGGTCACAACATAGAAAAGAAGAAAAAAACCAATTTGTTGAAATTTGGCAAATAGAATTGTATCTCATCATCATGGACCATACTGGTTGGCGTAGGCGATCATGTCCTTCCACAATATTCTATCCACAGTGCATCGTATCAGTTCTGTTGTTGACTGTTTTCCATGCCATGACACCAAGCTATCCAGTATTTTCTTTCTTTATCATCTGCGATCTCTCTAGGAGCTCCCTATTTGTGTTGGCTTTTTTGAGAAGAAAGACCTCATTGGTCTTTTTAGCTGTCCCGGAAACTTTCAACATTCTTCTGAGAAATCCCATCTCTGTGGCCTCTAATCGTCTTTTCATTTGTTTGTCTACTGTCCATGATTCACTTCCATAGGTCAGAATTGATTCTATATAGCACTAATGAGCTCTCTTTCTCATTTCTATTGACATAGATTTGTTGCATAAGATATTTTTCATTTTCTGAAATGCTATTTTGGTCTGAGCTATTCTGCTTTTTATTTCATTGGTGCATCTTCCATCTGATGTTATTATTGTGCCCAAGTATTTGACGAGTTGCACTTGTTTCAAATTTGTCCTGTTTATTGTTATGCTGCATGCTGATGATGATTGTTTCTAATTGTGTCTCACAAAATGAAAAAAGAAAAAAAAAATTCTACATCAATAGAAACAAATGCAACAGTCAGGGGTCGCCGCGAGTAGTAATTAGGAAGATACATGGAGGAGAGGAATGTTTGAACATGGCAAACTATCACATTTTGAAGAATCTGTGCTTTTATGCAATAATTTTTACTTCAGTATCTTAATCTACAGTTAAAGACTGCTTAAACTAGTAAAATAATTTTGACCATAATCACTATATCTACTATAAGCAATCATGATAATGCTTTCATGTGAAACAATCATATATTTGTGTTTTAAATTTAAGGAAAATTAATTTTTCTTTTTTTGCTCTAAAATAACATATAGAATAAGGGAATAAAAGATGAAGATATGTCGGACATGTACTGAGAAGAGACAACAAGAGAATTCCCAAATAGGCTCTTCTATATGAAACATCAGGTTACAGAAAAAGAGGAAGACCTAAAGAGACACTAAATGAAAATATTTATAAAGTTATAATAGAAGCAAAGTTGGCAGGCATAAACTCATTAGATAAGATCGAACATCTCCCACAGAACAGAGATGGGTGGCGAAAAACATTACAAGTCCTATGTGACGTCTAACAGCACGGAAAGGATCAAGAATCAAGAAAATAACATGTTTTATACACATTCTAGTACTTTGTGTGGAAAATCCAAACATTTAGCGACTTGCATTTCAGGATTTCTCAAAATCAAACAAATAATAAAGTTTAAAGGTAGCTTACTTAAACTTAATGTAGATCATTATGTTATGATATCATTTCAGAACCAAAAACTTTTGAAGGTTGAAAAAAAAAATAAAAAAATTTAAGGGAACAATAATTTTTTTTTAATTAATGGTAGTGGTAAGTAAGGGACAGAAAATATTATTTTAAAAATCATATTGAACTACAGACTACAGTGGCAGCATTTCCCTTCTTAGCCCTTAGTTCAGATTTGTATTTGTACCCACAGTCAGTACAGAGTACTGTAACTGTATTGAGTACACTCTCAGTACACAATAAAAATATAACTTACCAGCACCATACTGGTTTGAGTGATACTAAATTATTTTCTGTTTAAAATATGTATGGCAAAAAGTAATTTTAATGCTATGAAAAGTATCATCATCATCGTTAAATACCGGGCCTGCTGGCATAGGTGATCATGTCTCTCCACAACTTTCGATCTCAACAGTTATTTATCATTTCTGTTGTTGACCTTCTGCCAAGCCATTCTCTTAAGCTATCTGGTATTTTTTCTTTTTGCTTCCCTCTATCTCTTCGTCCCTCAATTTTCCCAGTAGTTGCAATATATTCCAGTTGTTCTCTTCTCATTACATGGCCAAAAAATGATGCTTGTTTCTTCCTAATATTGGAACTTAGGTCTCTTTTTTGCTTTGACCTTTCTCAGAACACCTTCATTACTCTTCTTAGCTGCCCATGGTATTCTCAACATTCTTCTGTAAAACCACATTTCTACAGACCCCAGTGATTTTCTTGTCTGTTGTCCTATTGTCCATGATTCGCATCCATATGATAAGACTGGCTCCACATAACATTTAAGAACTTTTTTTCCTGTTTCTATTGTAAAAAATGGATTGCATAGTATCTTCCTAATTTTTTGGAAAGTTGCTTTTGCCTGAGCCATTCTGCATCTCACCTCTTTTGTACATCTTCCGTGTGAGGTTAACAAAGTTCCCTAATATTTAAATTAATTTACCTGTTTTAATATTGTTCCACTTGTCATTATTTTGCACTGAGGTGATGTCTTTTTCTTTGTTGTTACCATAACTTGTCATAATACTATTAAGGCTGAGTCCTTTATTTGTGCTTTCTACTTTCTTTCACTATAATGTTCAACATTTCTTGTAATGAAAAGTATACCAACATCAAAACAAAAAACACCATGTCTAAAACTAAGAATAGCAAAATGTTACATCTTCTCAATATTCCTATTATATGGTGCAGAAACATGGACTTTACACAAGAAAACAAAACGGAAAATTGAAGCTTTTGAAATGTGGATTTATAGAAGAATATGTAGAATTGAATGGAAAGAAAACTATGAAGTTTTAAAACAACTAAAAATGAAAAGAGAACTACTGAGCAGCGAGCACAATTAATCAATTAGAACAAGACTGACATTTTTTGGGGCATAAAAAAAAACACAAAACAAACAGTTTTCTAAAAGTAATATAGGAAGGGAAAATACAAGGTAAAAGGGCAGAGACAGACCAAGATTAACATGGACGAGTAACATCAAAAGATGGACAAGTCAGCAGACAACCTCAGCAACCTGCACCATCAAAGCAAGAGACAGAGCAGAATGAGAATGGCGCTACATGGTAGCCAACCTTCGTTGCGGAGACGGCACCATCTTAAACTATCTTTACGACACATATACCATTGCTGGTGAGTGTATGTCGAGGGGCAACGATAGAACGAGAGGGATAAAGGCCGCTTGGTCACAAAGCAGTAACCACGACGTGTGAGACTCAGGATTTTTATTTCACCCCCAGCCCCCCAATTGAAAAAATCCTTTCTTTCTACCGCGGGCTTCGAACACCGTTCGCCAGCTTTTCAGCCAGCGGAACAGTGGTTTTAGCCGCACGGCCACGCGCAATGAATTTAAAATAGACATTACTTACAACTCTCTTGTTGGTAAACCTATTACCGTGAAACTTCCTTTTCTTTGGACGATCTTTACGCGTTTTGCCCATAATTAATTGATGTACTTTAAACAAACACAACTTTGAAAATATATGTGATTATATGTCAATGAAAATTACACAGCTCAACATGTGGGAAACGATTTGAGTGTTCAACCCTGAGAGAGAGAGAATTGTTGATGTCTGAATAGTGACACTGACGTCTGCTGAATTTATCAACTGTAAGGCCGTTTCTGATTGGCTGAAAGTTAACTAGGTTGGTCATCATCATCATCATCGAGTGCCATCTGCGCAACGAAGGTTGGCTACCATGGAGCGCCATTCTACTCTATCTCTTGCTTTGATGGTGCAAGTTGTCATAGGTTGATCTGTCCATCTTTTAATGTTACTCGTCCATGTTTGTATTGGTCTGCCTCTAGGTTGGTCACGACTTGAAAATTATTAGCCAATAAAGATTTAGTTTACATCTTGATGTTTAACATGTTAGTGATTGAACTGATTTTTTTGTTTTAATTATATGGAATTTTGTGAAAAAAATTAATCAAATACAATGTTTGTTGATAAAAAAAAAGGTATGACAGTTTCAAAATTTTACTTATTTAATTAGTAAACAAAGCGGGGTATAATCCTTTTTAGTCATATACATTATTTAAGCGAAACGAGTGATCTTAGTTGCGTCGCAATAAAATTACAGTACCCAATTCTCAAAACGATAAAAAAAACCTATCTTTACGACACATAGTACCATTGCTGGTGTATGTCGGGGGGCAACGATAGAACCAGAGGGTTGGCCGCTTGGTCAAAGCAGTCGCCACGACGTGTGAAAAGCAGTCGCCACGACGTGTGAGACTCAGGATTTTTATTTCAGGAAAAATCCTTTCTTTCTACCGCGGGCTACGAACACCGTACGTCAGCCTTTCAACTTGTGTAACAGTGGTTTTAGCCGCACGGCCACGCGCACCTCCTCTCAAAACGAGACATTTATATATTCAAGCAACACGGCATCAAAGAGGTGTAGGGACATTAATAAAAAGAGAGATACAAAAGTATATATACCTTTGGACATACAATGAAAGGATTCTACTACTCGAAATAAAAGCAAAACCGTTCGGCATAGAAGAATAGCAAAATGTTATAACTTATCAAACATTCCTGTATGGTGCAGAAACATAGACATTAGATAAAACAACAGAACAGAAAATTGAAGCATTTGGAACATGGATTCATAGAAGAATTGGAGGAAAAGAAAATAAAACAAACGATGAAGTATAAAACAACTAAACATGAAAAGAGAACTACTAAACATAATTCAAACAAGACACAATTTTGGGGCATGTTAAAAGACAGCCTCTTACTAAAAGTAATCTTAACGGGGAAAATACAAGGTAAAAGAGGCAGACTAAAACTAACATGGACGAGTAACATCAAAAGATGGACAAGTTAGCATATAACAACCAAGAGACAGCGGAATGGCGTTCCATGGTAGTTGATGATGAGTTCTTACTTACTAACAATTATTCTAGGGTTTGGGTTTATGACAGTGGTGGACAAACTTTTATTTTCAGAGGGCCAGACCAAAAAAGCTATGAAGACGCAGAGAGCCAGATACCAACACCTAATGAAGCCATTATATAGATTACCTAATTTGTATTCACAAGCGATTGAAATGTAAAAATCTTGTTAGTGATAGAAAGTGAAAGACAGAATAGATGGTGGAATGAAAGGGAAAGAGGTGAGACAGAACAGAAAAAGGTGGGGGGGGGGGGGGGCGAGGAGAAAATTCAACAATTAATTATAAATAGAAAACTTACCTGTTATAGTTTGGGTTTGTGCATTTATGTGCTACTTTTTTATTTATTATTTTTTTTTAGATCAGGGAATGTAGTGTATAGTAATTTTCAAATCAACACAAGGGCCGCTCAAAATAGCTTGGCGGGCCGGTTCTGGCCCGCGGGCCGTAGCTTGTCCTCCTCTGGTTTTAGGGTTAAGTTTAAGACTTTTGCCTCGCGATGTGTCTTTTCTCTACAATTAGGGGTCCGAATAAAGTGAAATGTTACTCAAGGGGACGTTACTCTTCCGAACTTTAATTTATATGGGTAAACTATGACTTTACCCAAAGTGGTTACCATGCCAATTTAAAATATTATTCAAATCTAATTTTGTAGTAAGAAATGCATTATTGAATGCAAACTTGATTAAACCTTCATTTAGTGTAAACAAGTTGTGAAGAAAACACTCAATTTTAATGTAAAAGCAGTTCTTAAGTGGCAGAATTAGCACATGATCCGCATTGTACATCACTCATGTCCCTCCCTGTTCAGTGCGAGCATTTCAACCTCAGCAAGGGAGCTGACGCCTACTGCTGTTGCTTCCCATCTCAGTGTTCATTTTGCTGTTTTTCTAGTTTGGCCAATTTTTCTTTTACCTCCTGGTTTCAATTTGATGGCTTAAAAGGAAAAAAAAGATTGTGCTATTATTTTACCCAACTGTTGAATTCATTATCTAGAAGCTGCAGTTGCAGAGTGGCTAGTGCAATTATTACTGACCAGAGACTTCTAGGTTCCATTCCCAATCATAGAATTTTTTTTTCCTTCAGAACAATACAGTTGCATGGTTCACTCAGCTCCTATGACAATTTCTTCTGAGAAAGTAGAACATTATTGGCTTTTTATCTATTTTTTTTTTTTTCGTTCGCCAGCTTTTACGTCTGGTGTAGTCCCTAGACTACATGTTGCATGGGCAACAACTTGTCTCTTTCTTTTTCTGTCTAAGCTCGCGCCCTGGAGAGGACACTCCAGAATCGCCATTTTGGTGTCGACAGGTTATAAAAGATATACTCTACGGACAACTGGCAGTTGGTAAAAAAAAAAGCTAGGGGGCGCCCAAAACTTCGATTTGTAGATGTGTGTAAACGCGACATGAAAACTCTGAACATAAACCCTGCAGTATGGGAAGACATAGCTGCAGACCGCAATCTCTGGAAACACACTCTAAAGGTTCACCTCAAACAAGAAGCAGACAGATTCATAGAGAAAGAGAATACACGACGAAAGAAAAGAAAAGAAAAAAATAGCATTTCTAGGGGCGCTGAAAAATCCATAGTCAACTATGACCGACGGAGGCTACTACTAGTCCCTAGAGACTAGGTACTGAATTGTCCTCGTTAGTCCCATTTTTCCTGGCAGCCGTGTGCAGAGGGATCCCTCGCTACATAGGAAGTAACGCCGTCTTCGGAGGTACCTATATTTTTTGGTCGGTGAGTAATTGGCGTTACAAGCCGGGCCTTGCTGCTGAGACCAGGTGTGGTTGATGCAGAGAGAAATCATACATAAAAATCACAACTGGTGCAGCCAAGATTTGAACTCAAAACTTCACCGTCTCGAGACATCTTGCCTCTCAACCAACCAGTCCCCCAGTTTCCCAGACCAGCCCCATAAATGTGCTGTATGGGCACGAACATCATGTTCCCCACTGAGGAAACCTTTAGGGAAAAGGCAAATAATTGCAATGCTGCGGTAAGGCCATAGGCCGAAACGTCAGTATTGTGTTGTGTTCCTTCCTTGTAAAGCTGTCATCATACCTTGGAGTGTCTAACACACCCCACCACTGGCTCCCTGAGGAAACCTTTATTTGACTCATTATTTATTTTACCATGAACCACACATTCTATGTGCAAAAAAGCAATGGCATCTGAAAACAATCTATTCTTCAGAACCTATTATTGAAGTGGGCATGTAATGTCACAAGTTTATAGCAAGCCGCAATATCTCTCTCTTGACCCGACATATCCATCATTGACATGGGTAGATTTGCTTAACAATTTTGCCCAGGTAGCTCCCATTTTGGCTAATTGTTATGTCTGTTAACAGTCAAAGGTTTTATACTGTGCTTAAAGTGTACATGGGGCCTTCTGGTCATTATCTATAAGGGTTTCATAACGATCTCACTACCCGGGAAGAAAGGTAATGCCCAAGAACAACAACTGTGTTTGCAGAAGAAAATGATGCGCCAACCTGTTCTCTCAAATGGTTAATGCTACAATAAGATCAATGATTTAATTAGATAAACATCACTGAAATTTAATTCATGGTGATAGTTGCCACATTCATCATCATCATCATCATTGAGTGCCTTCTCCGCAACGAAGGTTGGCTACCATGGATCGCCATTCTACTCTGTTTCTTGCTTTGATGGTGCAGGCTGTCATAGATTAACTTGTCCATCTTTTGATGTTACTCGTCCATGTTAGCCTTGGTCTGCCTCTGCCTCTTTTACCTTGTATTTTTCCTTCCAATATTACATTTAGTAGGCTGTTGTGTCTTTTAACATGTCCCAGAAATTTCATTTCTCTTGTCTTAATTGTATTTAGTAGTTCTCTTTTAATTTTTAGCTGTTTTAAAACTTCATCGTTTGTTATCTTTTCTTTCCATCCAATTCACCCTATTCTTCTATAAATCCACATTTCAAAGGCTTCAATTTTCTGTTTTGTTTTCTTGTCTAATGTCCATGTTTCTGCACCATACAGGAATATTGAGAAGATGTAACATTTTGCCATTCTTAGTTTCAGCCATGTTGATATTTGTTTTGTTGTTGCCACATTATAATAGATATAGATATATATTACTCTCTGGAAGAACAACTAATAGATGGCAGAAGTACTAGGGGGCGCCCTGAACTTCGATTTGTAGGCGTGAGTAAACGTCACATGAAGACTCTGAGCATAAACCCTGCAGCTAGGGAAGAGATAGCTGCAGACGGCAATCTTTGGAAAAGCACATTAAAGCCCCAACTCAAACAAGAAGCAGACAGATTCATATAAAAGGAGAATACACAGCGAAACAAAATAAATGATAACATTTCTAGGGGCGCTGCAAAATCCATAGTCAACTATGACTGACGGAGGCTACTACTCTCTGGAAGACATAAATAGCAAACAACAAAGAGTGAAGAAAGTAATCATGACATAAATAATATCTTGTACTTTGTAGGCTTAGAAAACATTTTCCATGATATGTTTATGGTGTATGTTTTCTTCATCTGATCTGACGATTGTTGATCCTCACCTATCATGAAAAGGGCAAAAAATAAACATCAGTTTATGTTATGCTGCTGTTCACAGCAAAGTAATATCCTACGTCACCTGCCAACATGAAGGCTTGAGATTTAAATGCCAGTTGAGGCCTAATTTTTTTTCTGACCAAAAATGGATCTCAAGGTCGAACCAGCCTCTTTAAATGGGTATCAAATATATTATTATATGGGAAACAAGGGCAGGGAGAAAATGTACACTACCCCACCCCAATAAGGTGTAGGTCAATACAATGAATTCATTAATGGCATTTGCTATTAGATTATCTTTAAGCGTGTGTTGTTTCGAAATACGCCAGTAACATGCGGCGTATACTACTTCAATTTAATGTTCTGTTGTGGTTGTTTAAATTTTGACAGGCTGATAGATGGTGAAATTCTCGTTGTTAAGTGGATAATTTTATTCTTTGCAATCGGGATATACCCGTCGTTGATAGGTCATTGTGTTCACCGTTGCACCGGCGAATGCCTCTTACCGACAGCGGCTTTCTCGTCCAGTTCGCTCACTGCCTTGTGAGAAGACTCTGAGGAGTCCGAAGGCTACGGGATTAAGCCCAAATTCCGGAGGGAGGGACCCTAAGGCAGTCGATAGTGTATTATCCATCTTCTGGCATCTACTGCAGCTCAATTTGATTCTGAACGTAAGGACCTGGTCTCTCCTTCGGGAAAAAAAAAAACCTTTGTTCATCAAAAAAATCGGGGGGGGGGGGGGGGGCAGAGGGGTAGTTCGTTTTGGTTAAAGCACTATCTCGATATGGGAGCCACGATAGCTCAGTGGTTAGTGGACTGGACTACAAAGTACAAGAGGTAGGGTTCGAACCCAACAGAAGGCTTCCGGTTCACCCAGCCTTTAATGGGTACCGGATTATTTTCTGGGAAAGTAAGGCGACACGGGCGTAATACCGACCACAGTACCCCAAAAATAATGTGCCGAAGGTCTGTAAAATTTATGGTCACTAACACCATATTCCCTATACGCCACTTGGCGTGACGGGGTTACTTTACTTTTTTTTTTTTTTTAACTGATACCTCATTGTTGACTTGTTTAGTTATTTATTTTTTTTAACAATAATTGTACAGGGTATCCACACAAAAAAACACCCTTTGATTTCAAGTAGTTATAAAATAAAAACCTATTTAAATATGTTTATTAATATGGGGATCGTAGATACATTAAGTCAGAAATGTTCTTTCCTGTCCCACAAAATATCCACAAATTCTCCATCAGAGCGCTTGCTAAACAGATGGATTGGGATTGGCTACATTAGACAAAATGACCAGGTGTTTTGCAAGTGGTTCCTTAGTTCAACGGTGATTACAACTTGTAAATAATATTGAAAACCACATAACAAATCTGTTAATTTCATTCAAACATTAAATTATAACATTTGTTTAAGAAAAGGATTTCCGGTTCCAAAATGGTGGAACGGGATTCATGTTCTCTCGACCGCTGCAGAAATTTCATTCGAGGACTGATTAATTTCAGCTCTTCAATGCAATTTTCTGCGCTAAAGACAATCTGATGATCCACTTAACAAATTTTCGCCGATGATGCTGAGTCGTACACACCTCAATGTTCCTCTTTGTCAAGTCCAATTTTGTGAATGCCACCTTCCCCTGTCTAGAGTTGATATGCTGTTTACGTCAAAACATTGAGTGCTGTTCCAAGGCAATCGTTGGAACTGTTTTACGCCAATTATTTACATGTTACAACTCATTAATATGAATTGCTCTGCCAGTCAACCGAAGTTCCCACTTTAGAGATTGTGCATCATCTTTTCGTGCGTTGTTGGCTGCATTTATTTATTAGAGTAATTGTAATTTTATGGGCGCAGCCATTGTTGTGTGAGCTACGTCATCACAATGGCTGATTGTATATCCCTAAAACGACCCTTCGCTAATAGTGAAAGGCGAAATGGGGGCCGTTCTTGACTTTGCAGCACCGGGGTGATTCCCTGAGGTTCATGTTAGGCAGGAGGGATTTATAATGTCACAAATTTACATTGCAGGGCGATCTTACAGTCTGTTGTTTAATGTGCGACGGGGATAATCCGACGACTAACTGTGTTTCATATGTTCGGATTTGGAGTCAAAATGATGTCCTAACACCATCAAGATATACATTTAAACACATTTGACTATCATTATTTTCAGGAGGACGTGAACTTCCAGTCAATATGGTGGATAGGCTGCAGGAACCATTAAAGGCTACGTCTGAAAAGTGTTCTTTGTTGCAGTTTCCTCATATTCCAAGTCCGGCTTGTTGCAGGAGCTACTGAGTTAAGTGCTCTGTGCACACTGTGAGCTGTGCGTTTCATCTGTTTTGATCTCGTTTCGATATTCCGATTGTTTACGATGAATGATGATATCGTATGATGGAGAACAGATGGCAGTGTTCACTTTCTGCGCGGTTTCGCCTTATGTCTTTTGGCGTGTGATGAGATGCTGTGATGGAGACTACAGCTACCTTTCTTTGTTTGGGGGATGAGCTAGTAATTCGGATGATTTCACTGGCACGGGCGGTTGAGCAATTATGGATTTTAATTCGTTTACAGTGGTACCGGGCCTTCCATAACCATAACCATCTGTTCAAAATGTATTTGTAGTTATGATACATGTATCAATTTCTTATGGAGTTAAGTTAACAAGTTTGTCAGAATTATAAAACACTGTCTTAACGAAGCCATCCAATATTGATACAGCTGACCAGTGTTTTCTGTATAAATTATTGTTGTGTGCGTGTGTGTGTAATTCCAAATACTGAATTAAATAGTTCTGTACCTGCGTTAATTACTTATTCATGTTTAGCATCAGAGATTTCATATCATTTATTACCGTCTTTAAGAGAGTCAGTTATTAAGCAGCTACAAGTAAGCTACGTTGTGTAGGTGTGGAATGTGTTGGCCTGGTGATAAAGTAAACATGGATGGTCCCAGACTGATGTTTTCTAGTCAACGTAGCTTAAATTGAACAGGTGCCTGGTTCAATGAGATGGTGGAGGCAATGACAGCGAGGAATACAGGCCTATGATACTCTCTTATGATACTCTCCTATGACATTTTATGTATTGGACATCCCTTACCGTGACACAAAGTGAATAATTTCAGAATTTAGAAAAATAATTACAAGCTATAAAAAGAAGTGTAACCCCAAGCATACACAGAGCATGTTCCAAATGAGAAAACTTATAGAATCATCATTAATAATGTAGGCACACACCAGGCATACAAAGAGCATGTTCCAAATGAGAAAACTTATAGAATCATCACTAATAATGTAGGCACACACCAGGCATACACAGAGCATGTTTCAAATGAGAAAACTTATAGAATCATCACTAATAATGTAGGCACACACCAGGCATACACAGAGCATGTTCCAAATGAGAAAACTTATAGAATCATCACTAATAATGTAGGCACACACCAGGCACACACAGAGCATATTCCAAATTAGAAAACTTATAGAATCATCACTAATAATGTAGGCACACACCAGGTATATTACATCAGTAAGAAGAAAGAAAGTGTGTTGGTATGGGCATGTTAAAGATCTAAAGGTCCAAAACAAAACTATAGGAGAGAGTAAAACGTGGAATGTGTAGGCGTGCACAAAGACAACAATGAATCGATGGCATCAAAGCTGGAGGGGAAAACAAAAACCCAGAAACTGTTATAACAACGGAAAAATTATGGAGAAAAATCATGGACAATTCAATATGCTAGTGTCACAAAGACTCCAGAGGAAGACAATGAATCAGACAAGGAGATAACAAATGGCAAGTTTTCTATCTGGACACTTTACGTTTTATTGTCAATTTGATAGAACATAATGAACTAGGATAATCTAGTGTTAATGAGACAAGAAGGAAGCTCCTAAAAAACATCAGAAATAAACAATTAACATTTTTCGGGCACATCATGAGAGAGGAAAGTTGGAATACTTGGTTACAACTGGCAAAATAAAAGGAAAGAGAGATCGCGGACGACAAAGAGAGAAAATACTAGATAGCTTAGTGTCATGACATAGAAAACAGTCAAGAACAGAACTGATATGATGCACTGTAGATAGAAGATTGTGGAAGGACATGATCGCCTACGCCAACCGGCATGGCACATGATGATGATGATATATAAAACTAGTGCTTTAACAATAACAATATCTTGCAATAACAGTTCCGAATTCTTAGTGTGTGTACTCTCAATCTACAAAGAACAATGAAGCCGTACCTGTGTGCACGCCTCACAGACGGCAGTATCACAATGAGAACAGAAATACTTGAGCTTGCTGCCGTCATGGTTTGGGCAGACTATTGTTTCTGTGGCAGTCCCGTTCTTGGCGGCAACGGCTACTCCATTTGGAGCAGGGCTGTTGAGTGAGTTACCCAGTTCTTGCAGCTTTACAACGTGATGGTGTCCTCGAATGTTGCTTCCATTTTCACCATTCTGAATTATATTGTCCTGGCCATTATGATGACCGTTAATATTATTGTTAGCATTGTCCATTTTAATGTGTTCAAGACTGCAGTTGTCACAAAGAAAGGTCTTACAGACCAAACACTTGGAGGTGGGGCGGGATAAGCTGTCTCCTGGAGAGAAAGAAACACGTAAATGTGAAAATCAGAAAATGAATTGAAAACAATTTCCTTTTGATAGCACAGTACATACACATTAAATCAGCGATTGCATTTATTATATAACATTAACATATCCTTACACTAATACACACTGGTTGGTACATCTCCTGAAGAAAAGCACGATGCAAGCTGATTTGGAAGAGCAAGGAACGTCGTTAATCAAGATTTCACGTCACTTCTACAGACCTCCTTAGAATTTCTAGTTAAGTAGAAACAATAGTTTCTTTTAGGTCGACAATAGGTCGTTTTTATAATTCGGCTCTTGCTGAGATATTTAAATGATTTACGCGACAGTCTAGTTGTGAATTTATGTGTTGCTATTCCCCACTTGGTGTAATGTTTTACTTCTGACTGGAGGATGGACTGCGAACTTTATCGATATTTAAGTGGATTTATTCTTTCTTTGTGTCGTGTGTTCGCGGTTCGATAGGCAAGCACATGGTTCGACAACAATGGCGTCGATAGTCGGGTGTGTTCAACACGTATGTGAAAAGTCTGCGACGGTGGATGGGGCGGAAGAATTAATTGAAATAATCAACGGGCCAGAAAGCGAAAACAGCACACATGAGGCATTTTCAGAACACGAAAGGCGAAAATGGCAGACCACCGTGAAAGAGATTGGAGCCCCATCACGTAACAATCCAAAGAAAGCCATGGAGAGAAATTCTAACTACTGTATTAAGAAATAAAAAGAGAACTGCTGAACACAATTAAGACAAGACAAATTAAATTTTTCTTTCTTCTTCTACCTTTTAGCTCTCAGTGGAGCATAGGTCTTCAACAAACACTTTCCAAGTCGTTCTGTTTTTTGGAATTCTTTTAAGATCATTCCATGTCTTCCCCATCATCTTCATCTCTGCTTCGATCTGTCTTCTCCAAGAATTCCTTGGTCTTCCTCTTTGTCTTTTCCCTGGGGATTCCAAAAAAGGGCCTGTTGTGTAATACTCTCAGTTGGCTTCCGTAGTGTGTGTCCTATCCATCGCCATCGTCTTCGCTGTATCTCTTTATCCACTAGTATTTGACCGGTACATTTCCATAATTCCACGTTAGTGACTTTGTCCTGCCATTTCCATCCCTTTATTCTGCGCAAGCATCCATTAATGAAAGTCTGTACCTTCGTGATTGTCAATTTTGCTATTCTCCATGTTTCACAGCCATATAATAGGACCGACTTAACATTTGAGTTGAACATTTTTATTTTTGTATTTAGCCTAATTTCTTTGGATTTCCATATGTTTCCCAGTGCAATGAAAGCTCCTCTTGCTTTTGATATCCTTATTTTGGTATCATTTTCTGTTCCTCCCTCTTTATCTATATTACTGCCCAGATATATATATAAGATTGCACGTCTAGTAGAGGTATTTCTCCTAGTTTTATTTGGTTATTGCCAACTGCATTAATTCTCATAATGTTGGTCTTATCTCTATTAATCTTTAGTCCTAGCTGTTGTGATCTCTCATCTAATATACTCATTTTATCCTGCATCTGTTGATGGCTGTGTGATAGGAGAGCTATGTCATCAGCAAAGTCTAAATCATCAAGTTGTTTGGTCAGTGACCACTGGATCCCATTTCTGTTGTTTTGAGTTATTTTCATAATCCAATCTATGGCCAGTAGAAAGAGAAATGGAGACAGAAGGCATCCTTGCCTTACTCCTGTTCTTATTTCAAATGCTTCTGTAAGCTGTCCTTCATGCACCACACTACATTTTGTTCCTTCATACATTGCCTTTATCAGGTTAATAAACCTATGGGGATTCCGTAATGACTCAGCAACCTCCAAAGCATTCCTCTGTCTAAAACTATCAAATGCCTTTTCGTAATCTATGAATCCAATATAAAGTGGGGATTTTAGTTCTAAACTTTGTTCAACCGCTATACGTAGAGCAGTCATTTGATCAGCACATGATCTGTTCCTCCCAAAACCCGCCTGTTCATCTCTCAAGTGTTTCTCTATAGCCTATCTTAGTATCTCCAGAATGATTCTGCCTAATATTTTTCCTGGCACTGATAGCAGAACAATTCCACTATAGTTTGTGCACCCCTGTAAACCCCCGTTCTTTGGTAGTTCGATCACATAACCCTCTCTCCAGTCTTTAGGCACCCCCTCCCTCTCCCAAATTGTATCCAATAGATCATGTAACATCTTGGCAGAGGTGTCAACATCTGCCCGATGGCCTCCGAAGGAATTCCATCTGGCCCTGTGGCTCCACCATCCTTTAACAGCCCGATGACCTTCACTATTTCTTCCCTGCCCGGTTTTCCGCAGCCAACGTGCAACTCTTCTTCTGCTGGTAGTATATCTGGAGGATTATTTGAGCCGGGTCTGTTCAAAAGTTCTTCAAAGTGCTCTTTCCATCTCTCCATTTGTTCCCTTATATTACTAAGCAAATTTCCTTTCTTATCTTTGATAAAGGCGTTGATCTGTTTGCACTTTCCACCCAACTCCTTTGTGCCGCTGTACAGTTCCCTCACATTCCCTTTACCTGCTGCCTCCTCTGCCTCTTCAGCCAGCTCACCTACACATTTCCTCCTATCCCTTTCAATGCATCCTCTCACTTCCCCGTTCACCTCTGTGCAAGCTTCCTGCGTCTTGGCTTCATTGCTTCTTGTTTTGCCTCTATTTATGTCTGCTTTCTCGCTCTTTCTCTCTCTAATCCATCCAGGGTCTCTGCTGTCATCCATGCCCCATCCCGGCGCTCTCTTTTCCCCAGCGTCTCCCCACATGTCTCCCTCCATATATTTTTTACCTGTCTCCAATGATCTTCTATATCTACTGCATTCTCCAGCCGTTGGAGAACTTGGTACCCGTTTGATATTGTGACTGCGAATTTATCTTCAATTCCTTGCTCTTTAAGAAACCCTACATTGAAATACTTTCTACCCCCATTCGCCGTAGTATACCTTTCCAATTTAATTTTAAGTTTGGCCACAGAAGATGATGATCAGAAGCTACATCTGCCCCTCTATATACTTTTACATCCTGTAAGGATGACCTAAACTTATTATTAATACATATGTGATCAATTTGATTTTCCGTTCTATGATCTGGTGACACCCATGTAGCTTTGTGTATTCTTTTATGTTGGAATATTGTTCCTCCTAGGCTCATTTGATTAAGGGCGCAGAAATTCACAAATATCTCTCCATTCTCGTTTATATCTCCAAGTCCATGTTTTCCCATAATCTCTTCGAAGCCTCTGTTGTCTGATCCTGCCTTAGCATTTAGGTCTCCCATCAAGATTATAATATCATCGGCTCGTCTTGCATCCATCTGACATTGTAGCTGTTTATAAAAATCATCTTTAACTGAGTCATCTTATCGTTGGTTGGTGCATAGCATTGTATAATATGTAATTTTATTTTGTTTTTGGTTGTTCTAAATGTTGCTCTCACCAGTCTTGGTCCCACTGCCTCCCATTCTATTAGTGTCTTCTGTGCATTCTTTGATAGCATCATAGCTACCCCTTCGCTATGTTGTGCTCCTGGTTCCTGGTGTCCTGATGATAAAATCATCTCCCCTGTACTCAATTTTATTCTCTCCGCTCCCAGCCATCTTGTTTCACACATTCCCAGAATATCTATCTTGTAGTTGGTCATTTCTGCTGCCACTCATATTCCAAGTCCGGCTTGTTGCAGGAGCTACTGAGTTAGGTGCTCTGTGCACACCGTGAGCTGTGTGTTTCATCCGTTTTGATCATGTTTCGATATTTCAATTGTTTAGGATGAATGATGGTATCGTATGACAGGGAACAGTTGGCTGTGTTCACTTTCTGTGCGGTTTCGCCTTATGTCTTTTGGCGTGTGCTGAGACTTCTATGATGGGGACTACAGCTACCTTTCTTTTTTAGGAGATGAGATAGTAATTCTGATGATTCTTCTGGCACGGGCGATTGAGCAATTATGGATTTTAATTCGTTTGCAGTGATACCGGGACCTTCCATAACCAAAGAACCAAAAGGTGAAAATAGTGACTCCTAAAGCTTACTAATGTAACAAGGTTATACATTAAAAAAACACGCTAAATGTGCACAGCTAGAGAACATGTGATTAAAGAGCTACACGCAATGACGTCAATCTTTCAACTGCCCAGGACAAAGGATTGCAGCGTTTAACATCTGAACTGAAAATGATAATAGTTAATTTATGAGGAGGTTGTGGGGAAAAGGATGGTAAATGTACGGCGGGTCATCATCATTACACACACTGCATTTCTATGGACATGTTCGGAGTGCAATGATGATGACCCGCAAATAACTCAAATGTACGGCGGGCCATCATCATTACACACACTGCATTTCTATGGACATGTTCGGAGTGCAATGATGATGACCCGCAAATACTCAAATGTACGGCGGGCCATCATCATTACACACACTGCATTTCTATGGACATGTTCGGAGTGCAATGATGATGACCCGCAAATAACTCAAATGTACGGCATGGTAGAATATGTGTAACATGACAGCGAATGTGCAGTGTGTCAAAGTATTGTGTAATATGGTGTGATTACGTAACATGACAGAACATAAGTGTAACACGTGCTAGAGTTAATTATTTTGTTGTCATGATGGACGTAATTGTTTTACGGCGGGCAAAGGTGCATACTTCCAACATCCCCGACCTCCTCACCCCATTCCCCCCTGATAAACGTTGAAACATACGCTTGCTAAAGGTTGCAGTAGCACACACTCCAGTCATAGATAATCCAATTATAATTGTGTCACGCTTAAATTAATTGCGGCGATCCACAGGTGATAAAGATCCTAGTTCACTTCCAAGTTCTGCCCCTGGGAAATTGTATGCACAATTATTGCATCACAAACAAGAACGATGTGCTATTCTCATATACAGTAAAATGTATAATTAGAAAATAGCAGCTTTCCTGTATAAGAACATGCTAATTAATGGCAAAATAGCGAAAACATTACAGTTTGTTTCACTTAAATTTCACAAGAATGTGTTTATTTTTTTATTTTTTTTAAACCAACATAGGGGGGAAACAATCACACTTTTTCAAACCACGTAATGAAGGAGGAACATAGGGAACATATTGTGATCGATCAATCAATTCATCAATAAAGTATCCTAGAACCTTATCGGTTGTTGGGGCACCACAGATGACATTTTCACAATTTCCTTCCAATCATCGCGAATTAGAGCAGCTCGCTGCGATACAGCGAAAAGAGTAAAGACATAGAACTGCACCAAGATGCATAGAAATGCCAAGCTGTGTAAAGCTGATGATAAGAATGGAAAAAAAAAGAAAGAACAAGTGATATGTTAACAGCTCTACGTAGGTTAGAGACATAACAAAAGTAGAGCGACGTTTCCGCTCTGAAGGTCTTCAGCTCGAACAATACACAAGACAATAATATATAAGGAAATACACAGAAATCTATGTGGCGATAATATGCTAGACTATTTAAAAGGAAATTAAGTCACTTCCCTGTAGTCCAGAGCTTTGTGTATATGGGCTGTATGCATTTATCCTGTCGCATATCGTATATATTAAAATTCATAAATTGCTCAACCACCCGTGCCGGTGGAATTATCCGAATTAAAACTCATCTCGTTTAATGATCCACACAAAGAAAGACAGCTGCAGTCCCCATCATAGCAGCTAAAGCTCACGCCAAAAGACACATGTCCAAGCTGCACCGAAAGTGAACGCAGCTGAACTGTCCTTCGTCATACGATATCATCATTCATCGTAAACAATGGGAATATCGAAACACATTCCAGATGAAAAACACAGCTCGCGGTGTGCACAGAGCACTAAACCCAGTAGCTTCGGCGGCAAGCCGGAATTGGAATATGACGAAGCTGCAACAAAGGAACACTTTTCAGACTGGGCCACAATGGTTCCTGCCACCCATCATAAACCATATTGACCGGAAGTCCGAAACATAATAACATATGGGTGCAACGTAATAATGTATGAATATAACATGATAGAGTTGGAATGTAACGGTACAACATTTGATAAAGTATACATACGAAATACATGAGTGAATATATGTAATATGGTGGGTTGTGTTTGCAATAGGATAACTTATGTGTATTGCAGAGTAACATTGATATAGTATTATATAACATGACAAATAAAGTGTGTAATCACGATAGCGTATTTGTGTAAAATAATAATATTGTGTGTAGTAAAGATAGTTTACGGTGTGTAACATTCAGAAAAAGTGTGAACCAAAATGTACCGTCACGGAACACGCGTGTTGGAAAGTGCAATTAAATATATAACACTTAGTATGTACCGGTCCAGAGTACAAAAATAAATGTGTAGCTCTAAATCGTTCTTTTCGTCTTTAAAATAAATGTAAAACAAAAAACATGTCTACCTTAACTCGATGCAAAACTGTTGCAGAAATAGTAGAACCATTGCTAGTACTACTGAGGTGTCATTTAGTTACAGCAGGCACAAGATACCGTTTAGATCTGAGCTTTAAGCAGGCACTCGGTTATACTGTGAAGTGATGGTGGTAGGGGAGGGCACTGATCTACAGTGGTTCTCACCCTTATTATAATGCGGACACCGTGCTAGTCAGTTTTTGTTTTAATTGTATGCCTTTCGTTAACCAAATGTTTGTAATTAACAGTTTTTATTTATTTTGTTTTGAGAGCGTCAGTAGAGTAATTTGGGACGGAAACAACATAACCAAACAAAGAGCACCGATCTTAAGACGAATAAACGTTACAGTGCAAACAAATAAACAAACAAGAATGATGTATTTACTGCTTGTGCCTATATTATGTTACCACTACCGGACATATTACAGGCGTAATACCGACCACATTACCCCAAAATCGTGTGCTGAAGCTCTGTAAAATTTATGGTCTCTAACACCATATTCCCTATACGCCCCTTGGCGTGACGGGGGCTCTTTACTTGTTTCTTTTTTTTTTTAAACCGGACAATTCTTTAAAGACAGTTCACGAAATGAGGTGCATATAGAATGAGACGCTGTAAGCCAAACAAATAGAGCTAATTAAAAAAAAAAAAAATTAAGAGACACTGTAGGAACAAGTGCAATAAAAGGGTAATCATATCGAAGATCAAAGAATCAAAACTTGAGGATGTCTGGTGAGAATGAAACCCAACCAACCAACTAGCAGCACACGCGTACTATATGAATCATGAAGCAACAAGGTGAAAGTATGATCAAGATAAAGTGGATAGACGAAAGTTTAACTTAGTTTAGTCAACAAATCATCTTCATTGTACAACGAATAACTCCATCGAGCTTAGATCCCCCCCCCCCCCCCCCAGGCAGTATGAAGCACGCCCGTCATATACTAGCGAAAGCACTGAAGGTTGTTTCAGCACAGATGCATGAGCTCCGTAGCACTGGCAGTGATCTTGATTAAAATCTCCTTAGTTGCCTCTTATATACGTTTCAGGTGATAGTGGACGTATTCTGTTTTCTCTCCCGACTGTGTTCAGGTAACCACATGGACAGGCATAGTCACTGAATAAATTCACGACAACGACTGAAGCAACACGTACCTTCTTTCTGGAAAACCTTGCAGTACATACCAGCAAAAGGAAAAGAAAAGAGGTGGCGTACTGGCTAACAGGAAACTTCCAGATTAAGCGATCCTGTGTCGAATTCCAGCTCAACGCGCTCCATTCGATTCAGCTGAAGAACAAGGAGTTGGCACCCAGCAGGATGAGTTCGAGGAGGTGTTGCTTGCTTCCGTTCGTCCTAATTACTAAAGGAATCAGCCTCTTCGTTATTCGGTCTTAAAATGACGTAAAGTGGGCGTGGATAGTAGACATGCGATATTTGCGCCTTTGATTGGTTTCAACACATCCGACGTCAGCAAGGGGTTTTTTGGGTCCCGGATTGCCTTTCCTCTCGATCTCTACTCACTAAGCCAGACTTGCCTGATTTGTGTGTTTCTTCTGGGGGCACCGCGGAAAGGTGGAGCAGGAACTGTATAAGTCTGGGATAATGGCTCAAGTCGCCAGCTATGTTTCGCTGACAGCTTTCAGCTCTATTGATGACCGGCTCATTGACCCCCGAGACGGTATTAACAGCGGGAACTATGGTTTGCTCTGATAGAATGATGTTACGATATCTCACGTTTCTACAATTTTACAAAACACGGAACATTCTTTACAGTTGTTTCTATTACATATCTAAATATAGTGACGATATGTTGGACATTATAGTGAAAGAAAGCAAAAATAAAGGACTTAGCCTTAATAGCAAAAAGACAGAGGTAATGGTAACAACAAAGAAAAAAGACATCACATCAGTGCAAAATAAAGACACGTGGAGCAATATTAAAACAAGTAAATGAATTTAAATATTTGGGAACTTTGCTAACCTCAGACGGAAGATGTACAAAAGAGGTGAGATGCAGAATGGCTCTGGCAAAAGCAGCTTTCCAAAAAATGAGGAAGATACTATGCAATCCATTTTTGACAATAGAAACAAGAAAAAGAGTTCTTAAATGTTATGTAGAGCCAGTATTAACATATGGATGCGAATCATGGACAATAGGACAACAGACAAGAAAATCACTGGAGTCTGTAGAAATGTGGTTTTGCAGAAGAATTTTGAGAGTACCATGGACAGCTAAGAAGAGTAATGAAGATGTTCTGAGAGAGGTCAAAGCAAAAAGAGAGCTAATTTCCAATATTAGGAAGAAACAATCATCATTTTTTGGCCATGTAATGAGAAGAGAATAACTAGAATATATTGTAACAACTGGAAAAATTGAAGGACGAAGAGATAGAGGGAAGCAAAGAGAAAAAATAACAGACAGCTTAAGAGAATGGCTTGGCAGAAGGTCAACAACAGAAATGATAAATAGCTGCCGAGATCGAAAGTTGTGGAGAGACATGATCACCTACGCCAGTAGGCCCTGTACTTGATGATGATGATATAGTTACTATACGCAAACATTTTTACAATCATTGGATTAAGAAAAAAAGTGGAGGTTTAGGTAAACATAATGCGCATACATAAGTACATTCAAAACTCAAAAGTTGCAATAAATTCAAGTAAATACATCATTGATTACATTTTAAGAACATACTTTATATATTTGTATTCTTGCCACATAAAAGTGCTAGACAAAACTTGCGCCAAAAGTGGTTAGCTACCCACAATTGGGTAATTGGGTCAAGGTCAGCGAACAACAGCTGATCAAAACCAGACTCCGACAATCCGCAATGTCCGATAAAAGACTTATCAGTCTGGTTAAGCTAGCGGGGATCGTGAGGGTAAGAAATCTAGTATCCCAAAATGTCATGCTGAAGTCGGATGTGCAAAGCGAAAGACATTAATATACAGCTTTAAGTAAACCGCAACATAACCTATCTACACCACCACCCCTTCTAGTTAACGCCATTTTAATGGCAGACGAAGAATGGGACTAACGTTGGACGAACAAAAACACACTTTATTAATTTATATTTGTTACATTAGTTCAAAACAAATAACACCAGGGCTAAAAATAAGAATAGCAAAATGTTATATGATATATATTATGATATATTATACATGTTCTCAATATTCATGTATGGTGCAGAAACATGGTCATTAGACAAGAAAACAGAACAGAAAATTGAAGCCTTTTGAAGTGTGGATTTATAGAAGAATAGGATGGAAAGAAAAGAAAACAAATGATGAAGTTTTAAAACAACTAAAAATGAAAAGAGAACTATTAAACACAATTAGAACAAGACAAATTACATTTTTGGGGCATGTTAAAAGACCAACAGCCTACTGAAAGTAATATTGGAAGGGAAAATACAGAGTAACAGAGGCAGACCGAGACTAACATGGACGAGTGACATCGAAAGATGGACAAGACAGCCTATGACAACCTGCACCATCAAAGCAAGAGACAGAACGGAATGGCGCTCCATGGTAGCCAATCTTCGATGCGGTGACGGCACTCGATGGTGATAATGATGATGACATTAGTTCGTTGAGTTAGTAATAGTTAAATTGTATCTTGTTTAAAATTGTTGACAAATGTGTACTATTCAGTTTTGTTTTGACGAACCCCTCTGAATGACGTGACACGTATCCATAAGGATATGCTCTCTCCGGTTTGAGAATCACTGATCAATTGCATTAATAAGATAAGGATTCGGTCTCAGTATTTGGTCCTCTCGACTTTAGTTAGCTCTAGTGCCACATAGCTTAGGTTATGCTTTAAACTGTTTAAATTTTACAAGGTGTTCACTTCCTCTTTCGTAAAGTGAATTGCGTTTAATGGTGCTTTGCACCTCACGGTCCATTGTACCACTTCTCAGCACACATCTCTAGAACTACTCATCTGGTTTTGTTTTCCTTACACTTCCTGCAAGACAAAGTTCTTTGTAGTCGAATGGGTGTTGATTTAGCCTGCACAACAGTTTTACTAAAAGCATAGACAACCTTTCCGACCCAGTATGTATGTATAGTTTATACTTACTATATTAATTTTTCATTCTCGTACGTGCAGTGTATACTATGTTCCTTCCGCATGGATTTTCATCATTATGCGCCATACCGGTTGGTGTAGGCGATCATGTTCTTCCATAATCTTCTATCTACAGTGCATCCTATCAGTTCTGTTGTTGACTGTTTTCCATGCCATGACACCAAACCATCTATATAGTATTTTTCTCTCTTTGTCATCCGCGATCTCTCTTTCCTTTTATTTTGCCCGTTGTAACCAAGTATTCCAACTTTCCTCTTCTCATGATGTCCCCGAAAAATGTTGATTATTTCTTTCTGATGTTTTTTAGGAGCTCCCTTATTGTGTTGGCATCTTTGAGAACTTCCTCATTGGTCTTTTTAGCTGTCCAGGGAACTTTCAACATTCTTCTGAGAAATCCCATCTCTGTGGCCTCTAATCGTCTTTTCATTTGTTTGTCCATGATTCGCTTCCATAGGTCAGAATTGGTTCTATATAGCACAGATGAACTCTCTTTCTCATTTCTTTTGACATTGATTTGTTACATAAGATATTTATCATTTTCTGAAATGCTATTTTGGCCTGAGCTATTCCAGTTTTTTTTATTTCTGTGGTGCATCTTCCATCTGATGTTATTATTGTGCCCAAGTTTTTCAGATGCTGCAGTTGTTTCAAATTTGTCCTGTTTATTTTTATGTTGCATGATGGTGATGATTGTTTCATCGATATGACCATTACTTCTGTTTTCTTACTATTCAGACTGAGACCTTTCTTGTTGCTTTCTTTTACTATTATGTCTATCATTTCTTGTAGTTCATTCTCTGTCTCTGTTATTAAGACTGTGTTATACGCATATCGTAAATTAGTTATGTTGTGCCCGTTGACTTCAATTCCTTTTTTTGTCTACTATTGATCTCATAATATGTTCGCTGTAAAGTGAAAACATATCCGGCGGCATGGATTTTAGGCTGGGCTTTTTTGGGGGTTAACAATTTTGTAAAAAAAATTGTACTCCCTGTCTCTCAGGACGTGTCCCTGGTGAAGTATATTTGGTCTATTCAAGTGAACTATTTCAGTGAACAATTCAAGTGAACAATTCCAGTGAACAAACTCTAATTTTAGAGATAATCCGTGAGGAGGTGTGTGAATAGATAATGCTGCAGACAGAGGAGTCAGTAGAAATGGGAAAATATAGTTCATACCGACATTTACTTGTGGCGTTACGCAGATTCTTTATGTAGCTGTGACAGTTATACGGTTTGTATGATGGACAGTCGGTTCTACTGCATATATTCTGCCGATCGACGGCTCGGTTCACCCTGAATTAATCAGACACTTAATTTTTATATGGAAAAATACGGCGCTGGAGTAATGCTGATCATATTAACAATAAATGTGTCGATTTAAAGAATATATGGACACTAACACAATAACAACACAAGACATGGCAAGGATACTTCTTCTTTAAAATCTAATAAGAGCAGAAGTCCCCCCCCCCACACACACACACCCCCAGCTGAGAAACTGAGGGTAAAACAAAAAGAGGTCGACCTAGAGAAAAGCTAAAAATAACAATGAGACGAGAAGCAACAACAGGCATCAGCTACCTACCGCTAGGTTCAGAGGTTCGTCCAGAACACGGACACGTGAGGAGATACATTGTGGATCCTGAGCAGAATATGACAGTTAATAGCAAAAGTCGCCCAACAGTCCAGAATTCATTGCCGTGGAAAGGACAATAGACAGACAGAGAGGCTGGTAGTCTTATGAACAGAAAGATAGATAAGGTAGATAGACAGACAGGTAGGAAGACATATAGAAAATATCTGTACACTATGCGTATTGCAAAAAAAAAAAAAAGTAAAAGTAAAGAGCCCCCGTCACGCCAAGTGGCGTATAAGGAATATAGTGACCATAACTTTTACGGACCTTCAGCACATGATTTTTGGGGTAATGTGGTCGGTATTACGCCCGTGCCGCTTTACTTTCCCAGAAAAAAAAATCCGGTACCCATTTAAGGCTGGGTGAACACGGAAGCCTTCGGTTGGGATCGAACCCTACCTCTTGTCCTTTGTAGTCCAGTTCCCTAACCACTGAGCTATCTCGGTTCCCCCTATGCGTATAATTCCATGAAAAATATGAAGCAAGTGAGCAGGTCAGGATTTCGCCCGACGTGACCTGGGGTTCTATATCTGGTCACGTTTATTACAGGAAGTCTTGCCACAAAGTCCATGCTACAATGCGTCGCCATGATGGTGCTCATACTGACTTTCTCGATGATGTAATACTCATCCTGACTAATATTTAATCCATCGAATATGTCTATTTATTTATTGGAATATATACGATATTTGAATTCTATATATTTATTCTAATGCAGTATACTCTCGTACTATATTGATTATATTCTGTTATATATTACATTACATGTAGGGGTGACAAGACTTATGAGCACTCTCTACACAATTTAACTTATTAAATAAAGTATTGAAAATAAAAGCCGCGTTGATATATCCTGTTTTCTATCAGATAAAATTGTTCTATTTTTTAACAAATAAAATTGTTCTATTTTTTAACAGATACAATTGTCCTACTTTTTAACAAATAAAATTGTCCTACTTTTTAACAGATAAAATTGTCCTACTTTTTAACAGATAAAATTGTCCTACTTTTTATCAGATAAAATTGTCCTACTTTTTAACAAATAAAATTGTCCTATTTTTTAACAGATAAAATTGTCCTACTTTTTAACAGATAAAATTGTCCTACAATTAAACAGATAAAATTGTCCTACATTTTAACAGATAAAATTGTCCTACTTTTTAACAGATAAAATTGTCCTACATTTTAACAGATAAAATTGTCCTACTTTTTGACAAATAAAATCGTCCAACCTTTTAACAGATAAAATTGTCTTACTTTTTATTAGATATAACTATCTTACTTATTATCAGATACAATTGTTCAACTTTTATTAGATAAAATGCCCTGCTTATATGTTTTTAGCATCTGGTAACATAAAGTGAAATACAATCCACAAACTCCACTTAATAATTATTTCTTTGGTTTATTATTGCTAGCCGGTTATAATTTAAAACAAATATTGATTAAAATATTACTACATTCTAACACGCGCATTACTCGCTTACAAAAGTTGAAACGAAAGTAATTCAAAATAAAAATATAATTTCTGGACTGAAAATAAGACACGGCAAGGACGACGCTCCATGGTAGCCAACCTTCGATGCTGAGACGGCACTCAATGATGATGATGATGATGATGATGATGATGAAGAAGGACGACGTGCTGAAGTTGCTGACCTCAAGCTGCGGTCTTAATCAACAAGAGATATTTAATAACAACATTGTCTTGTCAGAGGTCAGTTAGTCGAGACAATAAAGGCCGGTCCAATTTTAGCAACGTGGCGCGAACTGTTATCATCTCAAACTACAAGAGTACACAAAGAAACCAAACAGTTACACATCCGGTCCAGGAACGTGGCAGCAAATACATTCAGAGAGACAGAAGATATTGTTGAAAATAATTGACAAAGGACCGACATTGATCAATGTCAATATTCACATTTCTTGTTATGTGTCACTGTTAAAGATTATACACTGACAATCACCAACTGTTGCATGATTTTTTTTGGCGACTCAATCGTTTCGTTTTATATAATAATTATCATCATCATCATCATCAAGTACCGTGCCTGCTGGTGTAGGTGATCATGTCTCTCCACAATTTTCGATCTCTACAGTTATTTATCATTTCTGTTGTTAACCTTCTGCCAAGCCATTCTCTTAAGCTGTCTGTTATCTTTTCTCTTTGCATCCCTCTATTTCTTCGTCCCTCAATTTTCCCAGTTGTTACAATATTTTCCAGCTGTTTCCTTCTCATTACACGGCCATAAAATGATGATTGTTTCTTCATAATATTGGAAATAAGCTCTCATTTTGCTTTGGCCTCTTTCAGAACGTTTTCATTACTCTTCTTAGCTGTCCATGGTATTCTCAATATTCTTCTGTAAAACCACATTCCTACAGCCTCCAGTGATTTTCTTGTCTGGTGTGCTGTTGTCCATGATTCACATCCATATGTTAATACTGGATCTGCATAACATTTAATGACTCTTTTTTCTTGTTTCTATAATAATTATATTCAACTAATTTAGGTTTCCTTAATAACAATTTAATCATTTTTTTGGGGTGTATTTTAACATTATTTTTTTTTTTACAATTCAAATTGGGAGCCGCGATAGCTCAGTGGTTAGTGAACTGGACTACAAAGGACAAGGGGTAGGGTTCGATCCCAACCGACAGCTTCCAGGTTCACCCAGCCTTAAATGGGTACCGGATTTTTTTCTGGGAAAGTAAAGTTGCACGGGCATAATACCGACCACATTACCCCAAAAATCATGTGCTGAAGGTCTGTAAAATATATGGTAACTAACACCATATTCCCTATACGCCACTTGGCGTGACAGGGGTACTTTACTTTTTTTTTTTTTTTACAATTCAAATTCTTCTCTTTCTCTTTCATTTTTATTTATACGACAATTTCTATTAAATTCGCCATGTTTTTTTCATCATCCACCTTCATCTTTTATGTTATTTTCCTAATCTTCTTCCGTATTTTTTTCTTAATTGATTTTCACCGAATTCGTTTTCGTATATTCTCTATACTTATTTCTTTGTTCTACCTCCTTCTTATTATGTTAAGCAAATTTATATCATTAAATCCACGATATAGATGTGAGGTGTGGGATGTTGAAGTTATCCCGCACTGTAAGATGCGGGATAACTTCAACAGAGACCATATCACAAACAAGACGATACGCAAAATGATCGTTTTCTTTCCTTCATCATTTGCCTTTCATCGTCGAGGAGAGATATAAAAAAAAAAGTTAAAGTACCCCGTCACACCAAGTGGCGTATAGGGAATATGGTGTTAGTGACCATACATTTTACAGACCTTCAGCACATGATTTTTGGGCTAATGTGGTCGGTATTATGCTGCTTTACTTTCCCAGAAAAAAACCCGGTTACCCATTAAAGGCTGGGTGAACCCGGAAGCCGTAGGTTGGGATCAAATCCTACCTCTTGTCCTTTGTAGTCCAGTTCACTAACCACTGAGCTATCGCGGCTCTCTGAGGAAAGATATCACTTTCGGTATATTGTTCTTCTGTCGATCTCTCCTGTTGTTATGTTTCCTACAGTTTCAATTTCATCACTTCATCTTTACGTGGTCAGCCCTTGAGTCTTGTGTTTTCATAATGTTTGTTGAAGGCTAGTAGTGTTGTATTTTCGTATTTATATCTTTATCATGTGGCCAATCCATTTTATTTGTTGTTTATTTATGTACGTAGGGAGGTCAAAAAGTAATGCACACCAATTTTTTTCTCGGTTAATAATAAAGATAGGAATATGAAATTTTGCACACTTGGAATATGACATGTTCCAATTATGTGCACCAAATTGCACAGCATTCTGAAATATATTACGCAATCTATGAACCGTTAAAATGGAGCTTGTCAACAATGTCCGTTACAAACAGCGAATTGTCATAGAATTTCTGGTTGCGGAAAAAGAAACTGTGGCAAACATTCATAAACGACTGTGTGCAGTGTACAAATGTTCTGCAGTCGATAGGAGCACAGTTAGTCGCTGGGTTCAGAGAATTAAAGCTGCAGAAAGTGTACGAGTGGAGCTGCATGATTTACCGCGTTCTGGACGTGTTGCCTCGGCTACCAGCACAGACATGTTAAACCGGGCTGATGCCATTATTCGTAAAGATAGGCGTATCACTAGTCAGCAATTAGCATTGCAGCTTACAGTCAGCAAGGGAAGTGCAATCGCAATTTTTAAAACTCTCGGATATTCAAAGATTTGCGCTCGATAGGTTCCTCGGTGCCTAACAAATGATCACAGAGTTCAAAGGAAAACATTCTGTTCTGAATTGTTGGAGCGTTTCGGTGTTGAAGGAGAAATGTTTTTGTCAAAAATTGTTACCGGTGACGAAACGTGGGCACATTATTATGAGCCTGAAACAAAAATGCAGTCAATGGAATGGCATCATCCGCAGTCACCAAAAAGAAAAAAAAATTCAAAACATCTCCATCAGCCGGAAAGGTGATGATCACTGTCTTCTGGGACATTGATGGTGTGATTCTTGTTGATGTAATGACAAGAGGTGAGACAATCAACTCGACAGCTTACATCAATACACTGACAAAACTCAAAAATCGGTTCCACAGAGTTTGGCCTAATAAGCCATCTGCAGATTTGTTGCTTCAACATGACAATGCACGCCCTCACACAAGTCTGGTAACACGGGAAGCAATCAACAAATTTGGTTGGACTGTACTGCCCCATCCTCCTTACAACCCTGATCTGGCTCCCTCAGATTTCCATCTGTTTGGACCACTCAAAAAATTCCTGCGTGGGACACACTTTGACAATGATGAGGATGTGATCCGTGCAGTTAAAAAATGGCTACGCGAGCAGGACAAAACTTGGTACAAACGAGGCATTCATGACCTAGTTTCGCGTTGGCGTAAGGCAATACGCTTGGACGGAGATTATGTTGAAAAATAGGTAGTGTAAAGGGTATGTTCAGCTACAATCTGTGAAAATTTCACACATTTTGCCCGAATAGTTTCCGAGAAAAAAATTGGTGTGCATTACTTTTTGACCTCCCTTCAGTATAATATTATCACACAAAAAACACATGTTCATACGAAGGGTTTCATACATTGATAAGAGAAAATTAAGCATATTAGCACGGGGAATGTCACATGATTTAAAGGCCTGTTCAGAATATCATTGGAGGTAACAGTGAAGGATTGATTGAAAGCGTAGAAAGAATACACGAAGAGCGTGGATTTGCGATATCAGAAACTAAATTGTGAAAGCAAAGTAAAGTAAAGTAAAGTACCCCCGTCACGCCAAGTAGCGTATAGGGAATAAGCGTTAGTGACTATAAATTATACACACCTTCAGCACATGATTTTTGGGGTAATGTGATCAGTATTACGCCCGTGCCGCTTTACTTTCCCAGAAAAAAATCCGGTTACCCATTAAAGGCTGGGTGAACCGGAAGCCGTCGTTGGGATCGAACCCTACCTCTTGCCCTTTGTAGTTCAGTTCACTAACCACTGGGCTAAGAAAACATTCAAGCAAACCCGAAAATTGGCGTACAAAGCGTGCAGAGAAGTTTTGAATATCACATCATCTTGGGGACTGTCAGTGAAGCTTAGTAGTCAGTGAAGCTTAGGAGTCAGTGAAGCTTAGGAGTCAGTGAAGCTTAGGAGTCAGTGAAGCTTAGGAGTCAGTGAAGCTTAGTAGTCAGTGAAGCTTAGTAGTCAGTGAAGCTTAGGAGTCAGTGAAGCTTAGTAGTCAGTGAAGCTTAGTAGTCAGTGAAGCTTAGGAGTCAGTGAAGCTTAGTAGTCAGTGAAGCTTAGGAGTCAGTGAAGCTTAGGAGTCAGTGAAGCTTAGTAGTCAGTGAAGCTTAGGAGTCAGTGACGCTTAAGAGCCAGTGAATCTTAGGAGTCAGGAAAGGAAGTGGTCTAGTACTCATTTCATTCATAATTCATGCCTGGAAGCGTTGGGCATAATGTCCGTCTAACATCCTCCGTCTTGGGCGCGCTCTACAAATGTTCTACCTTTGAAGTTTTTCCCCTGCAAAAGTCATCAAACCATCCAGCATCTTTCCTATATGTCTCCTAACCTCTAACTCTATCTCTCCTAGCCTCTAACTCTATCTCTCCTAACCTGTAACTCTATCTTTCCTAACCTGTAACTCTATCTCTACTAACCTCTAACTCTATCTGCTAGCCTCTAACTCTATCTCCCCTAACCTCTAACACGATCTCTCCTAACCTCTAACTCTATCTCTCCTAACCTCTAACTCTATCTCTCATAACCTCTAACACTATCTCTCATAACCTCTAACTCTATCTCTCCTAACCTCTAACACTATCTCTCCTAACCTCTAACCCTATCTCTCCTAACCTGTAACTCTATCTCTCCTAACCTGTAACTCTATCTCTCCTAACCTCTAACTCTATCTCTCCTAACCTGTAACTCTATCTCTCCTAACCTCTAACTCTATCTCTCCTAACCTCTAACTCTATCTCTCCTAACCTGTAACTCTATCTCTCCTAACCTCTAACTCTATCTCTCCTAACCTGTAACTCTATCTCTCCTAACCTGTAACTCTTTCTCTCCTAACCTCTAACTCTATCTCTCCTAACCTCTAACTCTATCTCTCCCAACCTCTAACTCTATCTCTCCTAACCTCTAACTCTATCTCTCCTAACCTCTAACTCAATCTCTCCTAACCTCTAACTCTATCTCTCCTAACCTCTAACTCTATCTCTCCTAACCTCTAACTCAATCTCTCCTAACCTCTAACTCTATCTCTCCTAACCTCTAACCCTATCTCTCCTAACCTCTATGTCTCCTAACCTCTAACTCTATCTCTCCTAGCCTCTAACTCTATCTCTCCTAACCTGTAACTCTATCTCTCCTAACCTCTAACTCTATCTGCTAGCCTCAAACTCTATCTCTCATAACCTCTAACACTATCTCTCATAACCTCTATCTCTATCTCTCCTAACCTCTAACCCTATCTCTCCTAACCTCTAACTCTATCTCTCCTAACCTGTAACTCTATCTCTCCTAACCTATAACCCTATCTCTCCTAACCTCTAACTCTATCTCTCCTAACCTGTAACTCTATCTCTCCTAACCGCTATCTCTCCTAACCTGTAACTCTATCTCTCCTAACCTCTTACTCTCCTAACACAATTTCATTTTTTGGAGATTAAGATTTACACAGTATTGTAGGAAATATTCATTAGTCTGCTGTGGTATTATACAGTGAAAGATGGGAAACACATTGAGAAGGCTATGGGACTAAAGTAGATTCTTGTTTAAGTTCAAATATTTTCGTCTGCTCCTATCTACTCAGCGTGTCTGTTATGTCTCAATCTTGCTCATATATGCCCATATCTATTTGATCACTGCTTAAAAGAATATATTTAAAAGGCATTTTTTATCAGTGTCAGAATTTGTTCTGGAGGCGAAGGCGCGCCTCACAGCACCAGAGCTGGAAGTTGTCAGCGACCCACAGCTGATGGCTTGCGTCAGGATCGGTGAACCAGAACCATCCAGACCCTGCTCCACCTCTCCGTGGTGCCTCTAGTACCAGATTAACCTGTCTAGTCTGGCCAAGCGAGTAGGAATCGAAGAGGGAAGACAACCCGGTACTCAAAAATGTCGTGCTGAAGTCGGATATGTTGGGCCGAAAGGCTCAAATATCACAGTTATACTGCAAACCACAACACAACACAGACACACCCACTTAACGCCCTTTTAAGGGCGGATGACGAAGAGGAATTCTATAGTCTACTAGAACACTCTCTAGAATAATTTAGTCATCGGGCGAACACAAGCAAGCAAGCATTTACTACGCAGTTATTTTAATATAAAAAAAAATGTGTGTGCGAAGATATCTCAAAATTGCAGTAAACTGTGCCATATCACAAAATACGTCATTTAAATGGCTGAATGACGCAGATAATTAAATGGTGAATTTTCTACTACATGAACACTTACCACAGGTCGTACAATTGTCAGGAAGTGTAATCACATTCAGCAGGTTAACAATGAAGACGTTGGTTTGAAGAGCCGAGACACCGTCCAATGGAAGAATAGACTGATGGCGGCAAACAGGACATGTGACTGACAGCGACTCTGACGGGATGACATTACTCAAACACTGCTCACAGAACGTGTGTAAACAAGGCAGGACCTGCAAGCACAAACAACGATCACATGTATTTATTCCTAAATAAAAAAAAAAAGATAAGTGCATAATTATATGAAATAAGGTCATCATGTAGTGGTAAGATGTGGGCATCTCTTACTAAGATTGTATCACATAAGAACAATTTCGTTAGAGGATGCAACAAGCAATCGAGGCACATGATGATCTTTTAACTGTCATCATCATCATGTGCCATACCGGTTGGCGTAGGCGATCATGTTCTTCAACAGTCTTCTATCTACTGTGCATCGTAACAGTTCTGTTGTTGACTGCTTTCCATGTCATGACACCAAGCCATCTAGTATTTTCTCTCTTTGTCGTCTGCGATCTCTGTTTCCTTTTATTTTGCCAATTGTAACCAAGTATTCCAACTTTCCTCTTCTCATGATCTGCCAGAAAAATGTTGATTGTTTCTTTCTGATGTTTTTTAGAAGCAGCCTTTTTGTGTTGACCTCTTTGAGAACTTCCTCATTGGTCTTTTTAGCTGTCCGGGGAACTTTCAACATTCTTCTGAGAAATCCCATCCCTGTGGCCTCTAATCGTCTTTTCATTTGTTTGCTCACTGTCCATGATTCGCTTCCATAGATCAGAATTGGTTCTATATAGCACCGATGAACTCTCTTTCTCATTTCTACTGACATAGGTTTGTTGCATAAGATATTTTTCATTTTAACTATATAGTGTGAAAAAACACAAAATGAAATGGTTTGGGCACGTGTCTCGATCGTTCGGCCTAGAAAAGACCATTCTGAAAGGAAATGTGTAAGCGAAGAGAAGGTGAGGTAGGGAGAGAAAGAGGTGGGAAGATAACATAAAAAATTGGGTGGGCCTCGACTTTGTAAAGTTTCAAATAATTATTGAAGGTAGAGAGAAATGGAGAAATTTGACAAAGTCTGTCAGTGATGCCCGAACGACCCCCAGGTTAATAAAGTCTGTCAGGGATGTCCCAACGACCCCTAGGCTAATGAAGTCTGTCAGGGATGTCCCAACGACCCATAGGCTAATGAAGTCTGTCAGGGATGTCCCAACGACCCCTAGGCTAATGAAGTCTGTCAGTGATGTCTGAACGACCCACAGGTTAATGAAGTCTGTTAGGGATGTCTGAACCACCCCCAGGTTAATGAAGTCTGTCAGTGATGTCTCAACCACTCCCAGGTTAATGAAGTCTGTCAGTGATGTCTGAACGACCCACAGGTTAATGAAGTCTGTCAGTGACATCTGAACGACCCCCAGGTTAATCAAGTCTGTCAGTGATGTCTGAACGACCCCCAGATTAATGAAGTCTGTCAGTGATGTCCGAACGATCCACAGGTTAATGAAGTCTGGCATGGATGTCCCAACGAACCCAAGGCTAATGAAGTATGTCAGTGATGTCTGAACCACCCCCAGGTTAATGAAGTCTGTCAGTGATGTCTGAACGACCCCCAGGTTAATGAAGTCTGTCAGTGATGTCTGAACGATCCCAAGGTTAATGAAGTCTGTCAGTGATGTCTGAACCACCCCCAGGTTAATGAAGTCTGTCAGTGATGTCTCAACCACCCCCAGGTTAATGAAGTCTATCAGTGATGTCTGAACCACTCCCAGGTTAATGAAGTCTGTCAGTGATGTCTGAACCACCCCCATGTTAATGAAGTCTGTCAGTGATGTCTGAACCACCCCCATGTTAATGAAGTCTGTCAGTGATGTCTGAACGACCCCCAGGTTAATGAAGTCTGTCAGTGATGTCTGAACGATCCCCAGGTTAATGAAGTCTGTCAGTGATGTCCGAACGACCCCCAGGTTAATGAAGTCTGTCAGGGATGTTCCAACGACCCCCAGGTTATTGAAGTCTGTCAGTGATGTCCCAACGACCCCCAGGTTAATGAAGTCTGTCAGTAATGTCCGAACGACCCGCAGGTTAATGAAGTCTTTCAGTAATGTCCCATCGACCCCCCGGTTATTGAAGTCTGTCAGTGATGTCCCAACGACCCCCAGGTTAATGAAGTCTGCCAGTGATGTCCGAACGACCCCCTGGTTAATGAAGTCTGTCAGAGACGTCAGAACGATCCCCAGGTTAATGAAGTCTGTCAGAGATGTCCGAACGACCCCCAGGTTAATGAAGTCTGTCAGGGATGTCCGAACTACCCCCAGGTTAATAAAGTCTGTCAGGGATGTCAAAACGACCCCCCCACCCCCCGGTTAATGAAGTCTGTCAGTGATGTACCAATGACCCCCTGGTTAATAAAGTCTGTCAGTGATCTCCCAACGATTCCTAGGTTAATAAAGTCTGTAAGTGATGTCTCAACGACCCCCAGGTTAATGAAGTCTATCAGTGATGTCCGAACGATCCCCAGGTTCATGAAGTCTGTCAGGGATGTCCGAACGAGCCACAGGTTAATGAAGTCTGGCATGGATGTCTCAACGAACCCAAGGTTAATGAAGTATGTCAGTGATGTCTGAACCACCCCCAGGTTAATGAAGTCTGTCAGTGATGTCTGAACGACCCCCAGGTTAATGAAGTCTGTCAGTGATGTCTGAACGACCCCCAGGTTAATGAAGTCTGTCAGTGATGTCTGAACGATCCCAAGGTTAATGAAGTCTGTCAGTGATGTCTGAACCACCCCCAGGTTAATGAAGTCTGTCAGTGATGTCTTAACCACCCCCAGGTTAATGAAGTCTGTCAGTGATGTCTGAACCACCCCCAGGTTAATGAAGTCTATCAGTGATGTCTGAACCACCCCCAGGTTAATGAAGTCTGTCAGTGATGTCTGAACCACCCCCATGTTAATGAAGTCTGTCAGTGATGTCTGAACGACCCTCAGGTTAATGAAGTCTGTCAGTGATGTCCCAACGACCCCCAGGTTAATGAAGTCTGTCAGTGATGTCCGAACGACCCGCAGGTTAATGAAGTCTTTCAGTAATGTCCCATCGACCCCCCGGTTATTGAAGTCTGTCAGTGATGTCCCAACGACCCCCAGGTTAATGAAGTCTGCCAGTGATGTCCGAACGACCCCCTGGTTAATGAAGTCTGTCAGAGATGTCAGAACGATCCCCAGGTTAATGAAGTCTGTCAGAGATGTCCGAACGACCCCCAGGTTAATGAAGTCTGTCAGGGATGTCCGAACTACCCCCAGGTTAATAAAGTCTGTCAGGGATGTCAAAACGGACCCCCCACCCCCCGGTTAATGAAGTCTGTCAGTGATGTACCAATGACCCCCTGGTTAATAAAGTCTGTCAGTGATCTCCCAACGATTCCTAGGTTAATAAAGTCTGTAAGTGATGTCTCAACGACCCCCAGGTTAATGAAGTCTATCAGTGATGTCCGAACGATCCCCAGGTTCATGAAGTCTGTCAGGGATGTCCGAACGATCCCCAGGTTCATGAAGTCTGTCAGGGATGTTCCAACGACCCCCAGGTTAATGAAGTATGTCAGTGATGTGCCAACGACCCCCATGTTAATGAAGTCTGTCAGTGATGTCCGAACGACCCCCAGGCTAATAAAGTCTGTCAGTGATATCCCAACGACCCCTAGGTTAATGAAGTCTGTCAGAGATGTCCGAACGACCCCCAGGTTCATGAAGTCTGTCAGGGATGTTCCAACGACCCCCAGGTTAACGAAGTATGTCAGTGATATCCCAACGACCCACTGGTTAATGAAGTCTGTCAGTGATGTCCGAACGACCCACAGGTTAATGAAGCTTGTCAGTGATATCCGAACGATCCCCAGGTTAATGAAGTCTGTCAGGGATGTCCCAACAACCTCCAGATTAATGAAGTCTGTCAGTGATGTCTGAACCACCCCCAGGTTAATGAAGTCTGTCAGTGATGTCTGAACCACCCCCAGGTTAATGAAGTCTGTCAGTGATGTCTGAACCACCCCCAGGTTAATGAAGTCTGTCAGTGATGTCTGAACCACCGCCAGGTTAATGAAGTCTGTCAGTGATGTCTGAACCACCCCCAGGTTAATGAAGTCTGTCAGTGATGCCTGAACGATCCCCAGTTTAATGAAGTCTGTCAGTGATGTCTGAACGATCCCCAGGTTAATGAAGTCTGTCAGTGATGTCCGAACGATCCCCAGGTTAATGAAGTCTGTCAGGGATGTCCCAACGACCTCCAGGTTAATGAAGTCTGTCAGTGATATCCCAACGACCCCCTGGTTAATGAAGTCTGTCTGTGATGTCCGAACGACCCCCAGGCTAATGAAGTCTGTCAGTGATATCCCAACGACCCCCAGGTTAATGAAGTCTGTAAATGATGTCTCAACGACCCCCAGGTTAATGAAGTCTGTCAGTGATGTCCCAACGACACCTAAAGTTATGTGATAAAGAAAAATGCTATAATAAAAGAAGAGTGAATTAAGAGAATACATTGTATGATACATAATAAATGATATATGATAAATTAAATATAATAAATGATATGTAAATGTAGGCAGCGCAGATAACGTAGTGGTTAACGCTATATAGAATAATCAGAATTTAATCTGAGACCGCAAAAACACAGGTATGTTCGTGTGGACACCCCATATGGAAAAGGCCATGTGATTGCATATCATACAAATCGTAAACAAAAAGCAGAGAAGGACACAACCAACGAGTAATATGGAGTCACAATATAAAAAAAAAAACTCTACAAGGCTTCATATAATATTAACTGCGACAAAGACGCTGTGATAATATCAATATTGTAATTCTTGCATAATTTATTCCAGTAGTTTAAAGGTAGTTTTAACACATATTCTTGTTGTCTATGTGTGTGATGAGTGACAGGGAGGACAGTATATATTCTTGTTGTCTATGTATATGATAAGTGACAGGAAGGACAGTACATATTCTTGTTGTCTATGTATGTGATAAGTGACAGGAATGACAGCACATATTCTTGTTGTCTATGTGTGTGATAAGTGACAGGAAGGACAGTACATATTCTTGTTGTCTATGTGTGTGATAAGTGACAGGCATGACAGTACATATTCTTGTTGTCTATGTGTGTGATAAGTGACAGGCATGACAGTACATATTCTTGTTGTCTATGTGTGTGATAAGTGACAGGAAGGACAGTACATATTCTTGTTGTCTATGTATGTGATAAGTGACAGGAATGACAGCACATATTCTTGTTGTCTATGTGTGTGATGAGTGACAGGAAGGACAGTACATATTCTTGTTGTCTATGTGTGTGATGAGTGACAGGAAGGACAGTACATATTCTTGTTGTCTATGTGTGTGATGAGTGACAGGAAGGACAGCACATATTCTTGTTGTCTATGTGTGTGATGAGTGACAGGAAGGACAGTACATATTCTTGTTGTCTATGTGTGTGATGAGTGACAAGAAGGACAGTACATATTCTTGTTGTCTATGTGTGTGATGAGTGACAGGAAGGACAGTACATATTCTTGTTGTCTGTGTGTGTGATGAGTGACAGGAAAGACAGTACATACTCTTGTTGTCTATGTATGTGATAAGTGACAGGAATGACAGCACATATTCTTGTTGTCTATGTGTGTGATGAGTGACAGGAAGGACAGTACATATTCTTGTTGTCTATGTGTGTGATGAGTGACAGGAAGGACAGTACATATTCTTCTTGTCTATGTGTGTGATGAGTGACAGGAAGGACAGTACATACTCTTGTTGTCTATGTATGTGATAAGTGACAGGAATGACAGCACATATTCTTGTTGTCTATGTGTGTGATGAGTGACAAGAAGGACAGCACATATTCTTTTTGTCTATGTGTGTGATAAGTGACAGGAAGGACAGTACATATTTTTGTTGTCTATGTGTGTGATAAGTTACAGAAATGACAGCACATATTCTTGTTGTCTATGTATGTGATAAGTGACTGGAAGGACAGCACATATTCTTTTTGTCTATGTGTGTGATAAGTGACAGGAAGGACAGTACATATTCTTGTTGTCTATGTGTGTGATGAGTGACAGGAAGGACAGTACATATTCTTGTTGTCTATGTGTGTGATGAGTGACAGGAAGGACAGCACATATTCTTGTTGTCTATGTGTGTGATGAGTGACAGGAAGGACAGTACATATTCTTGTTGTCTATGTGTGTGATGAGTGACAGGAAGGACAGTACATATTCTTGTTGTCTATGTGTGTGATGAGTGACAGGAAGGACAGTACATATTCTTGTTGTCTATGTGTGTGATTAGTGACAGGAAGGACAGTACATATTCTTGTTGTCTATGTGTGTGATGAGTGACAGGAAGGACAGTACATATTCTTGTTGTCTATGTGTGTGATGAGTGACAGGAAGGACAGTACATACTCTTGTTGTCTATGTATGTGATAAGTGACAGGAATGACAGCACATATTCTTGTTGTCTATGTGTGTGATGAGTGACAAGAAGGACAGCACATATTCTTGTTGTCTATGTGTGTGATGAGTGACAGGAAGGACAGTACATATTTTTGTTGTCTATGTGCGTGATAAGTTACAGAAATGACAGCACATATTCTTGTTGTCTATGTGTGTGATAAGTGACAGGAAGGACAGCACATATTCTTGTTGTCTATGTGTGTGATGAGTGACAGGAAGGACAGTACATATTCTTGTTGTCTATGTGTGTGATGAGTGACAGGAAGGACAGTACATATTCTTGTTGTCTATGTGTGTGATGAGTGACAGGAAGGACAGTACATATTCTTGTTGTCTATGTGTGTGATGAGTGACAGGAAGGACAGTACATACTCTTGTTGTCTATGTATGTGATAAGTGACAGGAATGACAGCACATATTCTTGTTGTCTATGTGTGTGATGAGTGACAGGAAGGACAGTACATATTCTTGTTGTCTATGTGTGTGATGAGTGACAGGAAGGACAGTACATATTCTTGTTGTCTATGTGAGTGATGAGTGACAGGAAGAACAGTACATACTCTTGTTGTCTATGTATGTGATAAGTGACAGGAATGACAGCACATATTCTTGTTGTCTATGTGTGTGATGAGTGACAGTAAGGACAGTACATATTCTTGTTGTCTATGTGTGTGATGAGTGACAGGAAGGACAGTACATATTCTTGTTGTCTATGTGTGTGATGAGTGACAGGAAGGACAGTACATACTCTTGTTGTCTATGTATGTGATAAGTGACAGGAATGACAGCACATATTCTTGTTGTCTATGTGTGTGATGAGTGACAAGAAGGACAGCACATATTCTTGTTGTCTATGTATGTGATAAGTGACAGGAAGGACAGTACATATTTTTGTTGTCTATGTGTGTGATAAGTTACAGAAATGACAGCACATATTCTTGTTGTCTATGTATGTGATAAGTGACAGGAAGGACAGCACATATTCTTGTTGTCTATGTGTGTGATGAGTGACAGGAAGGACAGTAAATATTCTTCTTGTCTATGTGTGTGATGAGTGACAGGAAGGACAGTACATATTCTTGTTGTCTATGTGTGTGATGAGTGACAGGAAGGACAGTACATATTCTTGTTGTCTATAAGTGTGATGAGTGACAGGAAGGACAGTACATACTCTTGTTGTCTATGTATGTGATAAGTGACAGGAATGACAGCACATATTCTTGTTGTCTATGTGTGTGATGAGTGACAGGAAGGACAGTACATATTCTTGTTGTCTATGTGTGTGATGAGTGACAGGAAGGACAGTACATATTCTTGTTGTCTATGTGTGTGATGAGTGACAGGAAGGACAGTACATACTCTTGTTGTCTATGTATGTGATAAGTGACAGGAATGACAGCACATATTCTTGTTGTCTATGTGTGTGATGAGTGACAAGAAGGACAGCACATATTCTTATTGTCTATGTGTGTGATAAGTGACAGGAAGGACAGTACATATTTTTGTTGTCTATGTGTGTGATAAGTTACAGAAATGACAGCACATATTCTTGTTGTCTATATATGTGATAAGTGACTGGAAGGACAGCACATATTCTTGTTGTCTATGTGTGTGATAAGTGACAGGAAGGACAGTACATATTCTTGTTGTCTATGTGTGTGATGAGTGACAGGAAGGACAGTACATATTCTTGTTGTCTATGTGTGTGATGAGTGACAGGAAGGACAGCACATATTCTTGTTGTCTATGTGTGTGATGAGTGACAGGAAGGACAGTACATATTCTTGTTGTCTATGTGTGTGATGAGTGACAGGAAGGACAGTACATATTCTTGTTGTCTATGTGTGTGATGAGTGACAGGAAGGACAGTACATATTCTTGTTGTCTATGTGTGTGATTAGTGACAGGAAGGACAGTACATACTCTTGTTGTCTATGTATGTGATAAGTGACAGGAAGGACAGTACATATTCTTGTTGTCTATGTGTGTGATGAGTGACAGGAAGGACAGTACATATTCTTGTTGTCTATGTGTGTGATGAGTGACAGGAAGGACAGTACATACCCTTGTTGTCTATGTATGTGATAAGTGACAGGAATGACAGCACATATTCTTGTTGTCTATGTGTGTGATGAGTGACAAGAAGGACAGCACATATTCTTGTGTTCTATGTGTGTGATAAGTGACAGGAAGGACAGTACATATTTTTGTTGTCTATGTATGTGATAAGTTACAGAAAGGACAGCACATATTCTTGTTGTCTATGTATGTGATAAGTGACAGGAAGGACAGTACATACTCTTGTTGTCTATGTATGTGATAAGTGACCGGAATGACAGCACATATTCTTGTTGTCTATGTGTGTGATGAGTGACAGGAAGGACAGTACATATTCTTGTTGTCTATGTGTGTGATGAGTGACAGGAAGGACAGTACATATTCTTGTTGTCTATGTGAGTGATGAGTGACAGGAAGAACAGTACATACTCTTGTTGTCTATGTATGTGATAAGTGACAGGAATGACAACACATATTGTTGTTGTCTATGTGTGTGATGAGTGACAAGAAGGACAGCAGATATTCTTGTTGTCTATGTGTGTGATAAGTGACAGGAAGGACAGTACATATTTTTGTTGTCTATGTGTGTGATAAGTTACAGAAATGACAGCACATATTCTTGTTGTCTATGTATGTGATAAGTGACAGGAAGGACAGCACATATTCTTGTTGTCTATGTGTGTGATAAGTGACAGGAAGGACAGTACATATTCTTGTTGTCTATGTATGTGATAAGTTACAGGAAGGACAGTACATATTTTTGTTGTCTATGTGTGTGATAAGTTACAGAAATGACAGCACATATTCTTGTTGTCTATGTATGTGATAAGTGACAGGAATGACAGCACATATTCTTGTTGTCTATGTGTGTGATGAGTGACAGGAAGGACAGTACATATTCTTGTTGTCTATGTGTGTGATGAGTGACAGGAAGGACAGTACATATTCTTGTTGTCTATGTGTGTGATGAGTGACAGGAAGGACAGTACATACTCTTGTTGTCTATGTGTGTGATAAGTGACAGGAAGGACAGTACATATTTTTGTTGTCTATGTGTGTGATGAGTGACAGGAAGGACAGTACATATTCTTGTTGTCTATGTGTGTGATAAGTGACAGGAAGGACAGTACATATTTTTGTTGTCTATGTGTGTGATGAGTGACAGGAAGGACAGTACATATTCTTGTTGTCTATGTGTGTGATGAGTGACAGGAAGGACAGTACATACTCTTGTTGTCTATGTATGTGATAAGTGACAGGAATGACAGCACATATTCTTGTTGTCTATGTGTGTGATGAGTGACAAGAAGGACAGCACATATTCTTGTTGTCTATGTGTGTGATAAGTGACAGGAAGGACAGTACATATTTTTGTTGTCTATGTGTGTGATAAGTTACAGAAATGACAGCACATATTCTTGTTGTCTATGTATGTGATAAGTGACAGGAAGGACAGCACATATTCTTGTTGTCTATGTGTGTGATGAGTGACAGGAAGGACAGTACATATTCTTGTTGTCTATGTGTGTGATGAGTGACAGGAAGGACAGTACATATTCTTGTTGTCTATGTGTGTGATGAGTGACAGGAAGGACAGTACATATTCTTGTTGTCTATGTGTGATGAGTGACAGGAAGGACAGCACATACTCTTGTTGTCTATGTATGTGATAAGTGACAGGAATGACAGCACATATTCTTGTTGTCTATGTGTGTGATGAGTGACAGGAAGGACAGTACATATTCTTGTTGTCTATGTGTGTGATGAGTGACAGGAAGGACAGTACATATTCTTGTTGTCTATGTGTGTGATGAGTGACAGGAAGGACAGTACATACTCTTGTTGTCTATGTATGTGATAAGTGACAGGAATGACAGCACATATTCTTGTTGTCTATGTGTGTGATGAGTGACAGTAAGGACAGTACATATTCTTGTTGTCTATGTGTGTGATGAGTGACAGGAAGGACAGTACATATTCTTGTTGTCTATGTGTGTGATGAGTGACAGGAAGGACAGTACATACACTTGTTGTCTATGTATGTGATAAGTGACAGGAATGACAGCACATATTCTTGTTGTCTATGTGTGTGATGAGTGACAAGAAGGACAGCACATATTCTTGTTGTCTATGTGTGTGATAAGTGACAGGAAGGACAGTACATATTTTTGTTGTCTATGTGTGTGATGAGTGATAGGAAGGACAGTACATATTCTTGTTGTCTATATGTGTGATTAGTGACAGGAAGGACAGTACATACTCTTGTTGTCTATGTATGTGATAAGTGACAGGAATGACAGCACATATTCTTGTTGTCTATGTGTGTGATGAGTGACAGTAAGGACAGTACATATTCTTGTTGTCTATGTGTGTGATGAGTGACAGGAAGGACAGTACATATTCTTGTTGTCTATGTGTGTGATGAGTGACAGGAAGGACAGTACATACTCTTGTTGTCTATGTATGTGATAAGTGACAGGAATGACAGCACATATTCTTGTTGTCTATGTGTGTGATGAGTGACAAGAAGGACAGCACATATTCTTGTTGTCTATGTGTGTGATAAGTGACAGGAAGGACAGTACATATTTTTGTTGTCTATGTGTGTGATAAGTTACAGAAATGACAGCACATATTCTTGTTGTCTATGTATGTGATAAGTGACAGGAAGGACAGCACATATTATTGTTGTCTATGTGTGTGATGAGTGACAGGAAGGACAGTACATATTCTTGTTGTCTATGTGTGTGATGAGTGACACGAAGGACAGTACATATTCTTGTTGTCTATGTGTGTGATGAGTGACAGGAAGGACAGTACATATTCTTGTTGTCTATAAGTGTGATGAGTGACAGGAAGGACAGCACATACTCTTGTTGTCTATGTATGTGATAAGTGACAGGAATGACAGCACATATTCTTGTTGTCTATGTGTGTGATGAGTGACAGGAAGGACAGTACATATTCTTGTTGTCTATGTGTGTGATGAGTGACAGGAAGGACAGTACATATTCTTGTTGTCTATGTGTGTGATGAGTGACAGGAAGGACAGTACATACTCTTGTTGTCTATGTATGTGATAAGTGACAGGAATGACAGCACATATTCTTGTTGTCTATGTGTGTGATGAGTGACAGTAAGGACAGTACATATTCTTGTTGTCTATGTGTGTGATGAGTGACAGGAAGGACAGTACATATTCTTGTTGTCTATGTGTGTGATGAGTGACAGGAAGGACAGTACATACCCTTGTTGTCTATGTATGTGATAAGTGACAGGAATGACAGCACATATTCTTGTTATCTATGTGTGTGATGAGTGACAGGAAGGACAGTACATATTCTTGTTGTCTATAAGTGTGATGAGTGACAGGAAGGACAGTACATACTCTTGTTGTCTATGTATGTGATAAGTGACAGGAATGACAGCACATATTCTTGTTGTCTATGTGTGTGATGAGTGACAGGAAGGACAGTACATATTCTTGTTGTCTATGTGTGTGATGAGTGACAGGAAGGACAGTACATATTCTTGTTGTCTATGTGTGTGATGAGTGACAGGAAGGACAGTACATACTCTTGTTGTCTATGTATGTGATAAGTGACAGGAATGACAGCACATATTCTTGTTGTCTATGTGTGTGATGAGTGACAAGAAGGACAGCACATATTCTTATTGTCTATGTGTGTGATAAGTGACAAGAAGGACAGTACATATTTTTGTTGTCTATGTGTGTGATAAGTTACAGAAATGACAGCACATATTCTTGTTGTCTATGTATGTGATAAGTGACTGGAAGGAGAGCACATATTCTTGTTGTCTATGTGTGTGATAAGTGACAGGAAGGACAGTACATATTCTTGTTGTCTATGTGTGTGATGAGTGACAGGAAGGACAGTACATATTCTTGTTGTCTATGTGTGTGATGAGTGACAGGAAGGACAGCACATATTCTTGTTGTCTATGTGTGTGATGAGTGACAGGAAGGACAGTACATATTCTTGTTGTCTATGTGTGTGATGAGTGACAGGAAGGACAGTACATATTCTTGTTGTCTATGTGTGTGATGAGTGACAGGAAGGACAGTACATATTCTTGTTGTCTATGTGTGTGATTAGTGAAAGGAAGGACAGTACATACTCTTGTTGTCTATGTATGTGATAAGTGACAGGAATGACAGCACATATTCTTGTTGTCTATGTGTGTGATGAGTGACAGTAAGGACAGTACATATTCTTGTTGTCTATGTGTGTGATGAGTGACAGGAAGGACAGTACATATTCTTGTTGTCTATGTGTGTGATGAGTGACAGGAAGGACAGTACATACCCTTGTTGTCTATGTATGTGATAAGTGACAGGAATGACAGCACATATTCTTGTTGTCTATGTGTGTGATGAGTGTCAAGAAGGACAGCACATATTCTTGTTGTCTATGTGTGTGATAAGTGACAGGAAGGACAGTACATATTTTTGTTGTCTATGTATGTGATAAGTTACAGAAATGACAGCACATATTCTTGTTGTCTATGTATGTGATAAGTGACAGGAAGGACAGCACATATTCTTGTTGTCTATGTGTGTGATGAGTGACAGGAAGGACAGTACATATTCTTGTTGTCTATGTGTGTGATGAGTGACAGGAAGGACAGTACATATTCTTGTTGTCTATGTGTGTGATTAGTGACAGGAAGGACAGTACATATTCTTGTTGTCTATGTGTGTGATGAGTGACAGGAAGGACAGTACATACTCTTGTTGTCTATGTATGTGATAAGTGACAGGAATGACAGCACATATTCTTGTTGTCTATGTGTGTGATGAGTGACAGGAAGGACAGTACATATTCTTGTTGTCTATGTGTGTGATGAGTGACAGGAAGGACAGTACATATTCTTGTTGTCTATGTGAGTGATGAGTGACAGGAAGAACAGTACATACTCTTGTTGTCTATGTATGTGATAAGTGACAGCAATGACAGCACATATTGTTGTTGTCTATGTGTGTGATGAGTGACAAGAAGGACAGCAGATATTCTTGTTGTCTATGTGTGCGATAAGTGACAGGAAGGACAGTACATATTTTTGTTGTCTATGTGTGTGATATGTTACAGAAATGACAGCACATATTCTTGTTGTCTATGTATGTGATAAGTGACAGGAAGGACAGCACATATTCTTGTTGCCTATGTGTGTGATAAGTGACAGGAAGGACAGTACATATTCTTGTTGTCTATGTGTGTGATGAGTGACAGGAAGGACAGTACATATTCTTGTTGTCTATGTGTGTGATGAGTGACAGGAAGGACAGTACATACTCTTGTTGTCTATGTATGTGATAAGTGACAGGAATGACAGCACATATTCTTGTTGTCTATGTGTGTGATGAGTGACAGGAAGGACAGTACATATTCTTGTTGTCTATGTGTGTGATGAGTGACAGGAAGGACAGTACATATTCTTGTTGTCTATGTGTGTGATGAGTGACAGGAAGGACAGTACATACTCTTGTTGTCTATGTATGTGATAAGTGACAGGAATGACAGCACATATTCTTGTTGTCTATGTGTGTGATGAGTGACAAGAAGGACAGCACATATTCTTATTGTCTATGTGTGTGATAAGTGACAGGAAGGACAGTACATATTTTTGTTGTCTATGTGTGTGATAAGTTACAGAAATGACAGCACATATTCTTGTTGTCTATGTATGTGATAAGTGACTGGAAGGACAGCACATATTCTTGTTGTCTATGTGTGTGATAAGTGACAGGAAGGACAGTACATATTCTTGTTGTCTATGTGTGTGATGAGTGACAGGAAGGACAGTACATATTCTTGTTGTCTATGTGTGTGATGAGTGACAGGAAGGACAGCACATATTCTTGTTGTCTATGTGTGTGATGAGTGACAGGAAGGACAGTACATATTCTTGTTGTCTATGTGTGTGATGAGTGACAGGAAGGACAGTACATATTCTTGTTGTCTATGTGTGTGATGAGTGACAGGAAGGACAGTACATATTCTTGTTGTCTATGTGTGTGATTAGTGACAGGAAGGACAGTACATACTCTTGTTGTCTATGTATGTGATAAGTGACAGGAAGGACAGTACATATTCTTGTTGTCTATGTGTGTGATGAGTGACAGGAAGGACAGTACATATTCTTGTTGTCTATGTGTGTGATGAGTGACAGGAAGGACAGTACATACCCTTGTTGTCTATGTATGTGATAAGTGACAGGAATGACAGCACATATTCTTGTTGTCTATGTGTGTGATGAGTGACAAGAAGGACAGCACATATTCTTGTTGTTTATGTGTGTGATAATTTACAGGAAGGACAGTACATATTTTTGTTGTCTATGTATGTGATAAGTTACAGAAATGACAGCACATATTCTTGTTGTCTATGTATGTGATAAGTGACAGGAAGGACAGTACATACTCTTGTTGTCTATGTATGTGATAAGTGACCGGAATGACAGCACATATTCTTGTTGTCTATGTGTGTGATGAGTGACAGGAAGGACAGTACATATTCTTGTTGTCTATGTGTGTGATGAGTGACAGGAAGGACAGTACATATTCTTGTTGTCTATGTGAGTGATGAGTGACAGGAAGAACAGTACATACTCTTGTTGTCTATGTATGTGATAAGTGACAGGAATGACAACACATATTGTTGTTGTCTATGTGTGTGATGAGTGACAAGAAGGACAGCAGATATTCTTGTTGTCTATGTGTGCGATAAGTGACAGGAAGGACAGTACATATTCTTGTTGTCTATGTATGTGATAAGTGACAGGAAGGACAGCACATATTCTTGTTGTCTATGTGTGTGATAAGTGACAGGAAGGACAGTACATATTCTTGTTGTCTATGTATGTGATAAGTTACAGGAAGGACAGTACATATTTTTGTTGTCTATGTGTGTGATAAGTTACAGAAATGACAGCACATATTCTTGTTGTCTATGTATGTGATAAGTGACAGGAATGACAGCACATATTCTTGTTGTCTATGTGTGTGATGAGTGACAGGAAGGACAGTACATATTCTTGTTGTCTATGTGTGTGATGAGTGACAGGAAGGACAGTACATATTCTTGTTGTCTATGTGTGTGATGAGTGACAGGAAGGACAGTACATACTCTTGTTGTCTATGTATGTGATAAGTGACAGGAATGACAGCACATATTCTTGTTGTCTATGTGTGTGATGAGTGACAAGAAGGACAGCACATATTCTTATTGTCTATGTGTGTGATAAGTGACAGGAAGGACAGTACATATTTTTGTTGTCTATGTGTGTGATGAGTGACAGGAAGGACAGTACATATTCTTGTTGTCTATATGTGTGATTAGTGACAGGAAGGACAGTACATACTCTTGTTGTCTATGTATGTGATAAGTGACAGGAATGACAGCACATATTCTTGTTGTCTATGTGTGTGATGAGTGACAGTAAGGACAGTACATATTCTTGTTGTCTATGTGTGTGATGAGTGACAGGAAGGACAGTACATATTCTTGTTGTCTATGTGTGTGATGAGTGACAGGAAGGACAGTACATACTCTTGTTGTCTATGTATGTGATAAGTGACAGGAATGACAGCACATATTCTTGTTGTCTATGTGTGTGATGAGTGACAAGAAGGACAGCACATATTCTTGTTGTCTATGTGTGTGATAAGTGACAGGAAGGACAGTACATATTTTTGTTGTCTATGTGTGTGATAAGTTACAGAAATGACAGCACATATTCTTGTTGTCTATGTATGTGATAAGTGACAGGAAGGACAGCACATATTCTTGTTGTCTATGTGTGTGATGAGTGACAGGAAGGACAGTACATATTCTTGTTGTCTATGTGTGTGATGAGTGACAGGAAGGACAGTACATATTCTTGTTGTCTATGTGTGTGATGAGTGACAGGAAGGACAGTACATATTCTTGTTGTCTATAAGTGTGATGAGTGACAGGAAGGACAGCACATACTCTTGTTGTCTATGTATGTGATAAGTGACAGGAATGACAGCACATATTCTTGTTGTCTATGTGTGTGATGAGTGACAGGAAGGACAGTACATATTCTTGTTGTCTATGTGTGTGATGAGTGACAGGAAGGACAGTACATATTCTTGTTGTCTATGTGTGTGATGAGTGACAGGAAGGACAGTACATACTCTTGTTGTCTATGTATGTGATAAGTGACAGGAATGACAGCACATATTCTTGTTGTCTATGTGTGTGATGAGTGACAGTAAGGACAGTACATATTCTTGTTGTCTATGTGTGTGATGAGTGACAGGAAGGACAGTACATATTCTTGTTGTCTATGTGTGTGATGAGTGACAGGAAGGACAGTACATACACTTGTTGTCTATGTATGTGATAAGTGACAGGAATGACAGCACATATTCTTGTTGTCTATGTGTGTGATGAGTGACAAGAAGGACAGCACATATTCTTATTGTCTATGTGTGTGATAAGTGACAGGAAGGACAGTACATATTTTTGTTGTCTATGTGTGTGATGAGTGATAGGAAGGACAGTACATATTCTTGTTGTCTATATGTGTGATTAGTGACAGGAAGGACAGTACATACTCTTGTTGTCTATGTATGTGATAAGTGACAGGAATGACAGCACATATTCTTGTTGTCTATGTGTGTGATGAGTGACAGTAAGGACAGTACATATTCTTGTTGTCTATGTGTGTGATGAGTGACAGGAAGGACAGTACATATTCTTGTTGTCTATGTGTGTGATGAGTGACAGGAAGGACAGTACATACTCTTGTTGTCTATGTATGTGATAAGTGACAGGAATGACAGCACATATTCTTGTTGTCTATGTGTGTGATGAGTGACAAGAAGGACAGCACATATTCTTGTTGTCTATGTGTGTGATAAGTGACAGGAAGGACAGTACATATTTTTGTTGTCTATGTGTGTGATAAGTTACAGAAATGACAGCACATATTCTTGTTGTCTATGTATGTGATAAGTGACAGGAAGGACAGCACATATTCTTGTTGTCTATGTGTGTGATGAGTGACAGGAAGGACAGTACATATTCTTGTTGTCTATAAGTGTGATGAGTGACAGGAAGGACAGCACATACTCTTGTTGTCTATGTATGTGATAAGTGACAGGAATGACAGCACATATTCTTGTTGTCTATGTGTGTGATGAGTGACAGGAAGGACAGTACATATTCTTGTTGTCTATGTGTGTGATGAGTGACAGGAAGGACAGTACATATTCTTGTTGTCTATGTGTGTGATGAGTGACAGGAAGGACAGTACATACTCTTGTTGTCTATGTATGTGATAAGTGACAGGAATGACAGCACATATTCTTGTTGTCTATGTGTGTGATGAGTGACAGTAAGGACAGTACATATTCTTGTTGTCTATGTGTGTGATGAGTGACAGGAAGGACAGTACATATTCTTGTTGTCTATGTGTGTGATGAGTGACAGGAAGGACAGTACATACCCTTGTTGTCTATGTATGTGATAAGTGACAGGAATGACAGCACATATTCTTGTTATCTATGTGTGTGATGAGTGACAGGAAGGACAGTACATATTCTTGTTGTCTATAAGTGTGATGAGTGACAGGAAGGACAGTACATACTCTTGTTGTCTATGTATGTGATAAGTGACAGGAATGACAGCACATATTCTTGTTGTCTATGTGTGTGATGAGTGACAGGAAGGACAGTACATATTCTTGTTGTCTATGTGTGTGATAAGTGACAGGAATGACAGCACATATTCTTGTTGTCTATGTGTGTGATGAGTGACAAGAAGGACAGCACATATTCTTATTGTCTATGTGTGTGATAAGTGACAAGAAGGACAGTACATATTTTTGTTGTCTATGTGTGTGATAAGTTACAGAAATGACAGCACATATTCTTGTTGTCTATGTATGTGATAAGTGACTGGAAGGACAGCACATATTCTTGTTGTCTATGTGTGTGATAAGTGACAGGAAGGACAGTACATATTCTTGTTGTCTATGTGTGTGATGAGTGACAGGAAGGACAGTACATATTCTTGTTGTCTATGTGTGTGATGAGTGACAGGAAGGACAGCACATATTCTTGTTGTCTATGTGTGTGATGAGTGACAGGAAGGACAGTACATATTCTTGTTGTCTATGTGTGTGATGAGTGACAGGAAGGACAGTACATATTCTTGTTGTCTATGTGTGTGATGAGTGACAGGAAGGACAGTACATATTCTTGTTGTCTATGTGTGTGATTAGTGAAAGGAAGGAAGTACATACTCTTGTTGTCTATGTATGTGATAAGTGACAGGAATGACAGCACATATTCTTGTTGTCTATGTGTGTGATGAGTGACAGTAAGGACAGTACATATTCTTGTTGTCTATGTGTGTGATGAGTGACAGGAAGGACAGTACATATTCTTGTTGTCTATGTGTGTGATGAGTGACAGGAAGGACAGTACATACCCTTGTTGTCTATGTATGTGATAAGTGACAGGAATGACAGCACATATTCTTGTTGTCTATGTGTGTGATGAGTGTCAAGAAGGACAGCACATATTCTTGTTGTCTATGTGTGTGATAAGTGACAGGAAGGACAGTACATATTTTTGTTGTCTATGTATGTGATAAGTTACAGAAATGACAGCACATATTCTTGTTGTCTATGTATGTGATAAGTGACAGGAAGGACAGCACATATTCTTGTTGTCTATGTGTGTGATGAGTGACAGGAAGGACAGTACATATTCTTGTTGTCTATGTGTGTGATGAGTGACAGGAAGGACAGTACATATTCTTGTTGTCTATGTGTGTGATGAGTGACAGGAAGGACAGTACATATTCTTGTTGTCTATGTGTGTGATGAGTGACAGGAAGGACAGTACATACTCTTGTTGTCTATGTATGTGATAAGTGACAGGAATGACAGCACATATTCTTGTTGTCTATGTGTGTGATGAGTGACAGGAAGGACAGTACATATTCTTGTTGTCTATGTGTGTGATGAGTGACAGGAATGACAGTACATATTCTTGTTGTCTATGTGTGTGATGAGTGACAAGAAGGACAGCATATTCTTGTTGTCTATGTATAAGTACAGTACATATGTCTATGTGTGTGATATGTTACAGCAATGACAGCACATATTCTTGTTGTCTATGTATGTGATAAGTGACAGGAAGGACAGCACATATTCTTGTTGCCTATTGTGTGATAAGTGACAGGAAGGACAGTACATATTCTTGTTGTCTATGTGTGATGAGTGACAGGAAGGACAGATATTCTTGTTGTCTATGTGTGTGATGAGTGACAGGAAGGACAGTACATATTCTTGTTGTCTATGTATGTGATAAGTGACAGGAATGACAGCACATATTCTTGTTGTCTATGTATGTGATAAGTGACAGGAAGGACAGCACATATTCTTGTTGTCTATGTGTGTGATAAGTGACAGGAAGGACAGTACATATTCTTGTTGTCTATGTGTGTGATGAGTGACAGGAAGGACAGTACATATTCTTGTTGTCTATGTGTGTGATAAGTGACAGGAAGGACAGCACATATTCTTGTTGTCTATGTGTGTGATAAGTGACAGGAAGGACAGTACATATTCTTGTTGTCTATGTGTGTGATGAGTGACAGGAAGGACAGTACATATTCTTGTTGTCTATGTGTGTGATGAGTGACAGAAGGACAGCACATATTCTTGTTGTCTATGTGTGTGATGAGTGACAGGAAGGACAGTACATATTCTTGTTGTCTATGTGTGTGATGAGTGACAGGAAGGACAGTACATATTCTTGTTGTCTATGTGTGTGATGAGTGACAAGAAGGACAGTACATATTCTTGTTGTCTATGTATGTGATAAGTGACAGGAATGACAGCACATAATCTTGTTGTCTATGTGTGTGATGTGTGACAGTAAGGACAGTACATATTCTTGTTGTCTATGTGTGTGATGAGTGACAGGAAGGACAGTACATATTCTTGTTGTCTATGTGTGTGATGAGTGACAGGAAGGACAGTACATACTCTTGTTGTCTATGTATGTGATAAGTGACAGGAATGACAGCACATATTCTTGTTGTCTATGTGTGTGATGAGTGACAAGAAGGACAGTACATACTCTTGTTGTCTATGTATGTGATAAGTGACAGGAATGACAGCACATATTCTTGTTGTCTATGTATGTGATAAGTGACAGGAAGGACAGCACATATTCTTGTTGTCTATGTGTGTGATAAGTTACAGGAAGGACAGTACATATTTTTGTTGTCTATGTGTGTGATAAGTGACAGGCATGACAGTACATATTCTTGTTGTCTATGTGTGTGATGAGTGACAGGAAGGACAGTACATATTCTTGTTGTCTATGTATGTGATAAGTGACAGGAATGACAGCACATATTCTTGTTGTCTATGTATGTGATAAGTGACAGGAAGGACAGTACATATTCTTGTTGTCTATGTATGTGATAAGTTACAGGAAGGACAGTACATATTTTTGATGTCTATGTGTGTGATAAGTGACAGGCATGACAGTACATATTCCTGTTGTCTATGTGTGTGATGAGTGACAAGAAATACAGTACATATTCTTGTTGTCTATGTATGTGATAAGTGACAGGAAGGACATACATATTCTTGTTGTCTATGTGTGTGATAAGTGACAGGAATGACAGCACATATTCTTGTTGTCTATGTGTGTGATAAGTGACAGGAATGACAGCACATATTCTTGTTGTCTATGTGTGTGATGAGTGACAGGAATGACATCATATATTCTTGTTGTCTATGTGTGTGATGAGTGACAAGAAGGACAGCACATATTCTTGTTGTCTATGTATGTGATGAGTGACAGGAAGGACAGTACATATTTTTGTTGTCTATGTGTGTGATAAGTTACAGGAATGACAGCACATATTCTTGTTGTCTATGTGTGTGATAAGTTACAGGAATGACAGCACATATTCTTGTTGTCTATGTGTGTGATAAGTTACAGGAATGACAGCACATATTCTTGTTGTCTATGTGTGTGATAAGTTACAGGAATGACAGCACATATTCTTGTTGTCTATGTGTGTGATAAGTTACAGGAATGACAGCACATATTCTTGTTGTCTATGTGTGTGATGCGTGACAAGAAGGACAGCACATATTCTTGTTGTCTATGTGTGTGATAAGTGACAGGAATAACAGCACATATTCTTGTTGTCTATGTATGTGATAAGTGACAAGAAGGACAGCACATATTCTTGTTGTCTATGTGTGTGATAAGTGACAGGAAGGACAGTGCACATTTTTGTTGTATTTGGCATGATCTGGTGGTTAAAGCGTATAATTAACCAGCAGTGGTTTTTACTTTACACTGTCTGCTTTGATAACGACTCCCCTACCCCAACCAAAAAAAAAAATATGATGGTGATTGTTTAATCCATGGTAGTGTAACAGGTGTCATAATCGTTGTCATGAATAGCCGAGAAGGAAGAAAAACATACTACCAGACTATGATGTATATTCATCTATGTCAAAACAAAAGAAAATGAATATCTTGGTCCTATATAAGTACATATTGGTTTAGAGAAGATTATTATAGAGGGTATGGTATCAGGTAGGAAGCCGCGATAGCTCAGTGATTAGTGACCTGGACTACAAAGGACAAAAGGTAGGGTTCGATCCCAACCGACGGCTTCCGGGTTCACCCAGCCTTTAATAGGTACCTCATTTTTTTCTGGGAAAGTAAAGCGGCACTAGTGTAATACCGACCACATTACCCCAAAAATCATGTGCCGAAGGTCTGTAAAATTTATGGTCACTAACACCATATTCCCTGTACGCCACTTGGCCTGACGGGGTACTTTACTTTTTTTTATGGTATCAGGTAGATAAGAGAGAGGAAAACCAAAATGAAAATGGGTACAAGATATTACGGACGAGCTGGGATTGACTTCTGCAGAAGCTGGGATTCTTGGGCAGGACAGAGTAAGCTTCAGTGTAACACTCAAGGGAGGTAAGTTCCCAACAGGAACAAGTTTGATGTTGAAACTCCAGTTAAAAAAATACAAGAAACAATTATTTTTGCAAAAGAAGAAAGGGAGGACCAGATCTTCATCTAGAACAATACATTAAAGCAACTGACATGTTTTGAAATACTTTGAAAGTACTCAGTCATCGAGTTGAACAATTCAGTCGCGGTAGCTCAGTGCTTAATGAACTGGGCCACTAAAGACAAGTGGACAGGTTTGATCTTGATTGACGGTTTCCAGATTTAGCCAATCGTAAACGAGCACCGGAATTTTTCTGGAAAGAAAGACAGCACGGGGGTAATACTGACCACATTACCCACAAAAAATAATGCCCCTGCGATCTATAAAAAAAGGGGGCACTAACTCCATATTCCATACATGTCACGAGTACTGTTTTATTTTTTTTTACTTCTAAGAAGATTTGCACAATATATGCTACAAATAAAACCACAGGATTAGAATATATATATATATATATATATATATATATATATATATATATATATAATATATATATATATATATATATATATTTATGTATGTATTATGCATGTATGTATATATACATATATGTATATAATAAACTTTACTATGTTCATATAATACAGCGACAACACTGTAATCAGTATTCCTATCAAACACTTTGTAATGGAAGACAAACTTGGACATTAATAAGCAAAGAATAATTTTTTTTTACTCGTTGCAACAGAATTGATACTCCTAATAAAAATATTGAATGTGGCAAGAGGAGACCGAATAAGAAATGAGAATCAAATGAAAATAGTTGAACTAGCACTAATGCTGGTTCCCATTAAGAAATAACAGATGAAATGGTTTAAACATTTAATACTATCAACATCAAACACATTCTCCAGACAACTTTAATTCTTTGAAGCAACCAAACGATGGCCAAATGTCGAACTATCAATTAAATCATCATCAGGTACCGTCCTGCTGGCATAGTTGATCATGTCTCTCCACAACTTTCGATCACGACAGTTATTTATCATTTCTGTTGTTGACCTTCTGCCAAGCCATTCTGTTATAAGCTGTCTGGTATCTTTTCTCTTTACTTCCCTCTATCTCTTCGTCCCTCAATGTTTCCAGTTGTTACAATATATTCCAGTTGTTCTCTTCTCATTACATGACCAAAAAATGATGATTGTTTCTTCATAATATTGGAAATTAGCTCTCCTTTTGCTTTGGCCTCTTTCAGAATGTTTTCATTACTCTTCTTAGCTGTCCATGGTATTCTCAACATTCTTTTGTAAAACCACATTTCTACAGACTCCAGTGATATTCTTGTATCAATGAAATAGTAGAATGTATTAACTTTTACAATAGTTTATAAAGATTAATAATTTTAAAAAAACATGGACTGTTTGCTGTGCTGTTCTAAGAACCACCAGTTTAAGAGCCATTATAACGTAGATTACATTCTGAAAACACACACACACTCGTATATGTGACACAAACTCATTGAAACAAGCTATTTTGGTTGTTCTGTCATTAAGACTGATAAGGTTGGTCACGAGAACACACTTCGAACACGCGTGCCTACAATTACACGCGGTTAAAAAAACAAAAAGGAGAACATCAGGTCTAGTTTACACATTGGTATACATAAAGGGACGTAAATCTAGGCAGATATAAATGATGTGTATACTCGTCTTTAACTTTAACAGTACAGATAGAATTTGGGCCAAAATGGTCACAGGCGCGTGGGCTAAAAGTGGTTAGCGAACCTTACCTGACTGTTTGTGTCAAGATCACTGAACAGAAATGATCAGAATATTACTACACATCTCCAGATCACCCTGAAAACTAAGCCTGATAAAACAGAAGAGATCGAAGCAAAAAGGAAACTCCTTCCTGTACCCAAAAATCCCTTGCTGAAATCGCATGATAGGGCCGGTAGAAGCAGATCACTGCTGTTTGCCATTAATACTTTAGTTGATTTCTTCATTTGTATTTTTCCAGGAAGATAGAATACACAAGCTTCTTGTATTATACATTTAAGGTGATTAGATGACATTGTATTTTAAAAGATAAAACTTTTGAGGTTAAAAATTGACTACTCCATTCCCTGAAACTCTTGGATTTGACCATCTTTGTTATTTTTATTACAATCGTTAACTACAAAAATATCATTCATGTATAACTGTTTACTTGAGCTACACACGTGACGTTCTGTATCTGGTGTCACAAAAAGAATAAGTGGAACGTACCAAGCTCAGGCCATCTTCACCCATAAATGACACTAAATATCCACGACTATAAACAAAATGACACTTTGAGATGAAAACAAACAGATGTGAGTTATAACTGCTTACAATAACATATACAGATGTGAGATATAACTGCTTGCTATAACCTATAACAGATGTGAGATATAACTGCTTGGTATAACCTATATAACAGATGTGAGATATAACTGCTTGATATTACCTATAACAGATGTGAGATATAACTGCTTGCTATAACCTATACCAGATGTGAGATATAACTGCTTGCTATAACCTATAACAGATGTGAGATATAACTGCTTGCTATAACCTATACCAGATGTGAGATAAAACTGCTTGCTATAACCTATATAACAGATGTGAGATATAACTGCTTGATATTACCTGTAACAGATGTGAGATATAACTGCTTGCTATAACCTATACCAGATGTGAGATATAACTGCTTGCTATAACCTATAACAGATGTGAGATATAACTGCTTGCTATAACCTATAACAGATGTGAGATATAACAGCTTGCTATAACCTATATAACAGATGTGAGATATAACAGCTTGCTATAACCTATAACAGATGTGAGATATAACTGCTTGCATTAACCTATAACAGATGTGAGATATAACAGCTTGCAATAACCTATAACAGATGTGAGATATAACAGCTTGCTATAACCTATAACAGATGTGATATATAACAGCTTGCTATAACCTATATAACAGATGTGAGATATAACAGCTTGCTATAACCTATAACAGATGTGAGATATAACAGCTTGCTATAACCTATAACAGATGTGAGATCTAACTGCTTGCAATAACCTATGACAAAACGCAACTAAGACCCCATAATGCGCTCTTCTAATGGAGAAATTTAATCATCGGATTATCTCATCGAACAACTGTCCTTAAGTCCTCAAATCTCCCCCTCAGCAAGTCCAGCCGAGTGAAACGACTGATAAATCAAACAATACTTGTTTACACGTCTTCCCTCGTTCTCACTAGTGCTCTCTAGGATGCAGCCAACATCTATCTTGCTTGACTTGAAGATCCGAGAGTCACACCAGGGCTGCACATTCATCACCATCATCGAAATCGTTATCTCGCCCTACTTCTTTTAGAGCATTAGTGATATACGAACTATCACGTTGATGTTTGGGCAATAGTTCTTGCTTTCCCTATCTCGCACTCTCTCTCACACTCTCTCTCACACTCTCTCTCATACTCCCTCTATAACACACACTTTCTCTCACATTTTCTCCTCACACACACTCTCTCACTCTCTTTCGCATACTCTCTCTCACACACACTCTCTCACATACACTCTCTCTCACACACTCTCTCTCACACACTCTCTTTCTCTCTCTCTCACACGCTCTCTCTCTCTCTCTCTCTTTCTTGCTCTTTCTCTTTCTAACAGTCTCTCTCACTTTCTATCTCTCTCTTTCTCTCTCTCATACTCTCTCTCATACTCTCTCTCTTTCTCACACTTCTTTCTCTCTCTCTCACTTTCTCTCTCTCACACACACTCTCTCTCTTTCTCTCTCTTTCTCTCTCTCTCTTCTCTTTCTCTCTCTTTCTCTCTCTGTGTGACTTGACTCCACAACGCAGAGAAAGGTGACCACCATTAGCGTCAGTTGGGCCCTTTCGAGGCAGGGGGCCCTGCACTATCGTTGTCTGGTGGGACTCCACAGAATGAACACCATATCGCTTTCTTCTACACTGACGTTTTCATGTTATGTTGGGCGTGTAGTCCAGTGCATCCTATTTCAACAGGTTTATGCTTTTCTTTTCCTGGCCCCAGGCGTTTGATTGTCGGGCATGGTGAGTTGCATTGTCAGCACCACAACAGCTCAAGCGGAAACACGTCAGACGAGCACATGTGTACAGATGCTCTACTGGCAAAGGTTTTAATGTATAAAAAAAAACATGTTCTATTAGAACATATAGGGAGCTGGGATAGCTCAGTGGTTAGTGAACTGGACTAAAAAGGACAAGAGGTAGGGTTCGATCCCAACCAACGGCCTCAGGGTACACCCAGCCTTTAATGGGTACCGCATTTTTTTCTGGGAAAATAAAGCGGCACGGGCGTAATACCGACCACATTACCCCAAAAATCATGTGCCGAAGGTCTGTAAAATTTATGGTCACTAACACCATATTCCCTATACGCCACTTGGCGTGACGGGGGCTCTTTACCCATTTTTACTTATTAGAACATTTATTAAGTTATAGTGTTGCATGTATACGTTGACGCCTGTTGCATAAAGTCAGATCTGAACGAACATGTGTGAAATTGTCCGAGCTGGCATATGCCAAGGTAAAATATTTAATTTATTCTGTCTACTTCATTTACCTAGTGGGGTGAATAACATAGAATTATGGAAATGTATCAGTCAAATGCCAGTGGATAAAGAGATACAGCGAAGACGATGGCGCTGGGTAGGACACACACTGCGGAAGCCAAATGAGAGTATTACACAACAGGCCGTTTTCTGGAATCCCCAGGGGAAAAGACAAAGAGGAAGACCAAAGAATTGTTGGAGAAGACAGATTGAAGCAGAGATGAAGATGATGGGAAGACATGGAATGATCTTAAAAGAATGGCAAGAAGCAGAACGACGTGGAAAATGTTTGTTGAAGACCTAAGTAGTATACCAGGAAGGATTTGGATATCATTTAGGCGTAAATTAACAAAGATATATAAGAGGCGCCTTTAGCGCCTAATGTACACGAGAGACAAGGGGAGTTAACCATGACTGCTCGTGTCGGGATGTTGACCTCTAGCCCCGGTGACCCCGGAAGTGACCTGTTTATGTCTGATGTATGCTGACTTTGGAGTTCTTTATGTACTTGAGCGATAGTGATAGGTTAGTAGATTATACATGACCTCGGGGCGGATCGCGTGTCAGCGGGTGACCCCTCGGGGATTATCTCGAGTGTTTTCGGACAGCGTGCTATCGGATCGGGGATTAGTTCGATTCGGTGTGACGCTATCGCGCCGTTAGAAAATATTTATAGCTATGTAGTTGGGTGTCTTCTTAACGTTGTACCATAAATGAAGCATAAGGGTGAAACAGTTAGAGATTACTGGTTAGTCTAAGCTGGTAGTGTAAATATGTTCCTCGGTGTTAGTGGTTCGCTATCTCTCTCTCTCTCTCTCTTTCTCTCTTTCTCTCTCTCTCTTCTCTCTCTCTCTCTTCTCTCTCTCTCTCTCTCTCTACTATTCCAGCCTAGATTTCCCGCCATTGAAACACTTACTCATTCTCTCCATTTATCCATATCATCGCGCCTTCCTTCTCTCTCTCTCGCTCTCTCTCTCTTTCTCCCCTATCCTCTCTTAGACTTCTAACCGATCAGTCCACCCTCCACCTCTCCCTTTAGCTCCCCCGCCCTCCCTCATATTTTTAGCGTCCCTCCTATTGTAACACTTGATTATTCTCACCATGTATACCTAGCATCTCACCTTCTTTCTCATAGTCTTCTCTCTCTCGCTCTCTCTCCTCTAACCCCTACTAGACTTCTCTCCTACCATTCCACCTTTCTTCCTCTCACTCTCTCTCTCTCTCTCTCTCTCTCTTTACCTCACCTTGCGTTCCGCCTTCATTCGTATTTTTTACCTTACCGCCAGTGTAACACATTAATAACATTGAATTGTCATTACAAAAAGACTTGAAATATCTACTTTTTAAAGAACCAATAAGATAAACATATGAAAAACGAAGGAATAATACACTCGACAAGGCTTAACAGACGTACTTTATGCACATCATCATTAATACAACTGAAATTCCTTTAATGATAACCTATCACATCGTTATGAGCTAAGAGAAAAACAGAAAAAAAATTCAACTTACACCGTAAAATATTCCACTACAACACAGACCGCTAGACTGAACAGTACTATGAAAATAAACGTTCGTGAATCAAGCGCGCTTATAACACGAAGTCTCACATCCGACTAGTTTAAATATAATCTGGTAAATAAAATTTGGACGATACTATTCCACACTCGACTAATATCTAGGTTAACCAATCAGAGAAGAAGATCTCTATCGGACACCCATCAACGAAATGACTGACCTCTGGATTAACTAATCAGAGAAGAGGATTACTGTTATCGTGATAACTGACCTCATTTTCAACTTGAAGTGCTGTCGAGTCTGATGCATGGGTTACTTTAAATCGATTCGGCCCCTGATACAATCCACCTAGCGGGTCAATGGTGAGGGAAATAATACAAGTGGCGGGTTACTTGAACGCGTTTTGACCCCTGCTGCAATACCAGGAGTTCCATGACAGTTATAAATAGTTGGATACAACGAGCAGGAAGTTATATTTTTATATTTTATATTTTTAGGAAGGGTGTTTTGAGCAAGGATTTTAACATTTTAGCATTGTCAATTTAGCACGATACATCTGCATAGTATGTACGGCTCAAAACACTTTCCTGACTACTAGTTTTTTGTTGATTTTTTGATGGAGTTTTATATGTAGGGGTGTCAAAAAATATGTTTGGGGTATGCCTTGAGGTTATATTTCAATTTTTTATCGATTTCAGGGGCGTAACCCTCAAAAATGGTAAGGGGGTTACATTTTCAAAAGTGATTTTTAAGTTAATTTTTGGTGTGGGGATGTCTAAAATAAAGTTTTAGGTAAGTCTACGTGCTAAATTTACGATTTTTATCGATTTCATGGCGTAACCCTAAAAAATGGTAAGGGGGTAAAATCCTATAAAGTGGTTCTACGTGCTAAATTTACGATTTTTATCAATTTCATTGGCGTAACCCTAAAAAAATGGTAAGGGGGTAAAATCCAAAAGTGGTTTTTAAAAATGTAAATGGGGATTTGGTAAGGGGGTATTTCAATTTTTGGTGTATGTCAATTCCATCGGGCGTAACCCTAAAAAAATGGTAAGGGGGTAACAATTTCAAAAGTGACTTTTAAGTAAATTTTGGTGTGGGGATGTCTAAAAATAAAGTTTTAGGTAAGCCTGCGTGCTAAATTAACGCTTTTTATCGATTCCATGGGCGTAACCCTCAAAAAATGATAAGGGGGTAAAATTCTTAAAGTGGTTTTTAATGTAAATTTTTGCAATGGGGATGTCTAAATAGAGTTTGGGTATGCCTAGAGTGAAAATTTACGATTTTTACCGATTTCATGGCGCATCCCTAAAAAATGATCATGGGGTAAACTCATAAAATTGCCATCATACGTCAAAATCTTTTTAGTAACACATCCGGTATTGCCTCAGAGGTCAGTTCTATTTGGCTGCGTTACTTTCACACACAAGCTCAAATAACGCGACAGGATTAGACAAAACCCTTGTTAGTTAACAACAGAAATGACTTTGAAACGTTTATCGATAGATTAAATGAAAGTGATATATTAGGTTATACAGACAAAAATAGGGCGACAATCAAATACACCTTGGAAGCCTTAGTCAGTACGAATGTTTTTCAGCCTTTGCTTCCTAGGTTTCTGCCCTTGCCTCCTAGGTTTCTGACCTTGCCTCCTAGGTTTCTGTCTTTGCCTCTTAGGTTTCTGCCCTTGCCTCCTAGGTTTCTGCCCTTGCCTCCTAGGTTTCTGACCTTGCCTCCTAGGTTTCTGCCCTTGCCTCTTAGGTTTCTGCCCTTGCCCACGACCTCTCGAACCACGCACTTAACAAACTACAAACTTAATAAACCACAAACTGACGAACAACGAACTTAACAAACCACGAACCACGGACTTACCGAACCCTCAACTCACGAACCGCGAACCACAACCCCACGAACCATGGACTTAACGAACCATCAACTAACGAACCACGAACCACAACCCCACGAACCACGGACTTAACGAACACTCAACTCACGAACCGCGAACCACAACCCCTACGAACCATGGACTTAACGAACCATCAACTAACGAACCACGAACCACAACCCCACGAACCACGGACTTAACGAACCATCAACTAACGAACCACGAACCACAACCCCACGAACCACGGACTTAACGAACCCTCAACTCACGAACCGCGAACCACAACCCCTACGAACCATGGACTTAACGAACCATCAACTAACGAACCACGAACCACAACCCCACGAACCACGGACTTAACGAACCATCAACTAACGAACCACAAACTCACGAACAACGAACTTAACAAACCACGAACTTAACGAACCATCAACTCACGAACCGCGAACCACAACCCCTACGAACCATGGACTTAATGAACCATCAACTAACGAACCACGAACCACAACCCCACGAACCACGGACTTAACGAACCACAAACTCACGAACAACGAACTTAACAAACCACGAACTTAACGAACCATCAACTCACGAACCGCGAACCACAACCCCTACGAACCATGGACTTAATGAACCATCAACTAACGAACCACGAACCACAACCCCACGAACCACGGACTTAACGAACCATCAACTAACGAACCACGAACCACAACCCCAGGAACCACGGACTTAACGAACCATCAACTAACGAACCACAAACTCACGAACAACGAACTTAACAAACCACGAACTTAACGAACCATCAACTCACGAACCGCGAACCACAACCCCTACTAACCATGGACTTAATGAACCATCAACAAACGAACCACGAACCACAACCCCACGAACCACGGACTTAACGAACCATCAACTAACGAACACGAACCACAACCCCACGAACCACGGACTTAACGAACCACGGACTTACCGAACCACGAACCACGACCCCCCTAGTTTTCTGTCCTTGCCTCTTAGGTTTCTGCCATTGCCTGCTAGATTTCTGTCCTTAATATAACTTCCTGCTCGTTGTATCCAACTATTTATAACTGTCATGGAACTCCTGGTATTGCAGCAGGGGTCAAAACGCGTTCAAGTAACCCGCCACTTGTATTATTTCCCTCACCATTGACCCGCTAGGTGGATTGTATCAGGGGCCGAATCGATTTAAAGTAACCCATGCATCAGACTCGACAGCACTTCAAGTTGAAAATGAGGTCAGTTATCACGATAACAGTAATCCTCTTCTCTGATTAGTTAATCCAGAGGTCAGTCATTTCGTTGATGGGTGTCCGATAGAGATCTTCTTCTCTGATTGGTTAACCTAGATATTAGTCGAGTGTGGAATAGTATCGTCCAAATTTTATTTACCAGATTATATTTAAACTAGTCGGATGTGAGACTTCGTGTTATAAGCGCGCTTGATTCACGAACGTTTATTTTCATAGTACTGTTCAGTCTAGCGGTCTGTGTTGTAGTGGAATATTTTACGGTGTAAGTTGAATTTTTTTTCTGTTTTTCTCTTAGCTCATAACGATGTGATAGGTTATCATTAAAGGAATTTCAGTTGTATTAATGATGATGTGCATAAAGTACGTCTGTTAAGCCTTGTCGAGTGTATTATTCCTTCGTTTTTCATATGTTTATCTTATTGGTTCTTTAAAAAGTAGATATTTCAAGTCTTTTTGTAATGACAATTCAATGTTATTAATGTGTTACACTGGCGGTAAGGTAAAAAATACGAATGAAGGCGGAACGCTAGTTGAGGTAAAGAGAGAGAGAGAGAGAGAGAGAGAGTGAGAGGAAGAAAGGTGGAATGGTAGGAGAGAAGTCTAGTAGGGGTTAGAAGAGAGAGAGCGAGAGAGAGAAGACTATGAGAAAGAAGGTGAGATGCTAGGTATACATGGTGAGAATAATCAAGTGCTACAATAGGAGGGACGCTAAAAATATGAGGGAGGGCGGGGGAGCTAAAGGGAGAGGTGGAGGGTGGACTGATCGGTTAGAAGTCTAAGAGAGGATAGGGGAGAAAGAGAGAGAGAGCGAGAGAGAGAGAAGGAAGGCGCGATGATATGGATAAATGGAGAGAATGAGTAAGTGTTTCAATGGCGGAAAATCTAGGCTGGAATAGTAGAGAGAGAGAGAGAGAGAAAGAGAGAGAGAGAGAAAGAGAGAGAGAAAGAGAGAAAGAGAGAGAGAGAGAGAGAGAGAGATAGCGAACCACTAACACCGAGGAACATATTTACACTACCAGCTTAGACTAACCAGTAATCTCTAACTGTTTCACCCTTATGCTTCATTTATGGCACAACGTTAAGAAGACACCGAACTACATAGCTATAAAATTTTCTAACGGCGCGATAGCGTCACACCGAATCGAACTAATCCCCGATCCGATAGCACGCTGTCCGAAAACACTCGAGATAATCCCCGAGGGGTCACCCGCTGACACGCGATCCGCCCCGAGGTCATGTATAATCTACTAACCTATCACTATCGCTCAAGTACATAAAGAACTCCAAAGTCAGCATACATCAGACATAAACAGGTCACTTCCGGGGTCACCGGGGCTAGAGGTCAACATCCCGACACGAGCAGTCATGGTTAACTTCCTTGTCTCTCGTGTACATTAGGCGCTAAAGGCGCCTCTTATATATCTTTGTTAATTTACGCCTAAATGATATCCAAATCCTTCCTGGTATACTACTGACCTATGCTCCACAGGGAGCTGAAAGGTAGAGGAAGAAGTGGGGTGAATATAAAATGTTTTCTTAGTTCTTCATTTATAATTGTGTCTCTTAAACTGGCTTCCGTTATACATTTGATACACTTTATTTCGGTGGTAATTATCTTATTTAAAGAGGAAGATCAAGGTATTCTTGAGGAGACAGATGGAATCAGAGATGAAGATGATGAGGAAGACATGGAATAATATTAAAAGAATGGCAAGAAACAGAACGGCTTGGAAATTGTTTGTTGAAGAGCTATGCTCCACAGAGAGCTGAAAGGTAGAAGAGGATTGTCTTATTTGTCGCTCTGGAATATAACGTCCAAATTTGACACTGATCATGTAACGTTGAGGTGAATGTTGTATTTAAGAGTGCTCTTTTTGCTTCTTTCGTGATGTGTCATTTATCCCTAATATTTGCACGAAGACCCAATGAATGCACTAGTTGCCATGAGATATTCTAAAGTTCATTTCGCAATCGATACAGAATGCCTGATACAGACTGCCTGATACAGACTGACTGATACAGACTGACTGATACAGACTGCCTGATACAGACAGACTGACTGATATAGACTGACTGATACCGACTGCCTGATACAGACTGCCTGATACAGACTGACTGATACAGACTGACTGATACAGACAGACTGACTGATACAGACTGACTGATACATACTGCCTGATACAGACTGACTGATACAGAATGACTGATATAGATTAACTGATACAGACTGACTGATACAGATTGACTGATATAGAATGATTTTAATTAAAGTTGATGAACCCATCAACATTTTGTAATCCTTGATTGTAGAAACACTCGATGGCTCAGGACCGTCACTCTTTGAGTCTAATTCACGTGGAATATCCATTTCTGTAGTGGAATTTGGTGGACGGATTACAACATAACGTATATAAAACACTCTAGAAATGCTGCAGAGAATGTTCAATACTAAAAAGAAAGACACATTACTTGACAGAAGTTCTACTACCTCCAGGATATCAAAGCAAGTGTTCCTACATTCCATTCAATCAAATATGGCTATTCTCTTCAGCTGAGGTTTACAGTTGCATGTTATTTTATCATCGACGATATTCCCACGCGTACACCCATTGACACAAGTCTAATGAGCTCTCATTATTCATTCAGTATTAATCACCTTTCAGAAGCTATTTAGGAGGCCTTGGTAGCCTAGTTGGGAAAACCACCCGACTGGACTACCGACGTTCGGACAACCTGTGTTCGATTCCCGCTGGGAGCAGTGTGAGTTGTACTCGTGGTTGGAAAAAAAAAATACCCCAAAGGACGACCCAGCTGTCGGCAGAAATGGGTACCAGGGTATTACCCTGGGAAGATGAGGAATGTCGCTTCGCATATGAGTCTCGATGCTTGAGGCGACACTATACAGAAACATCTGAACATTTTCTGAATAGGCGGCCGAGCATATATGGGGGGTAAACTCGCGTGCTAAGACGCCGGTTCAAGTCCCGTACTTTATCTTTACCTTTACAGAAGCTATTTATCCCAGCCTCTCTTGTCCAGCTATGATGTCTACATAAAACTGTAAATAAGTGCTTTGAAGACAACATATTTTAGCGTCATCTGGAATGACTAAGTACCTATGAGTCTGCTCTGAGTGCAGTGAGATCATTTTCAGCAATAAAGTTGTAACAACAGGTTTAAAGAATCAAAACATCTGACACATTTTAGCAAGCAAAAGCTGTTAATTGTCTTTTTCTACTGCGAAGTAACACCATATTCCCGACACGCCACTTGGCGTGACGAGGCTCTTTACTAACAATAGTATTTCCAAATATTCATGAACGTTATGTAGTAAAATTATACAATTCACAGATCATAATGTGCTCACCAGGCTATACGCCTCCTGTCGTAGATGATCATGTCTCTTCACAACTTTTTTTTTTTCTCTGCAGCTATTAATAAATTATGTTGCTGACTTTCTACCAATTTACAATTTCGAATGTTTTCTCTTTGTTTTCCACGTCAATTTCTTCTATAATTCTGTTCTCATCATAACGTCTTTTTGTACACTGTCGTTGTTCCTTTTATCTATCAATTGTATTTATTTTCAACAGTCTTTTGTTAAAACTGCTCTCATTTGGCCTCCAAAAATGTTATTATCTTTTGTCTGATTGTTCAGAATTAACTTATCAGAACTTATCACTAGGCGGTAATACGGAGAAATTCTTGTCCTCAATTTAAATAACAAAGACCGGTTGCGTAATATTTTACGTCTTTAGAAGGCAGCACATTATTACAAATGTAATTTTATCTCAAATCTTCATCATCAAGTACCGGGCCTGCTGGCGTAGGTGATCATGTCTCTCCACAATTTTCGATCTCGACATTTATTTAAAATTTCTGTTGTTGACCTTCTGCCAAGCCATTCTCTCAAGCTGTCTGGTATCTTTTCTCTTTGCTTCCCTCTATAACTTCGTCCCTCAATTTTCCCAGTTGTTACAATATATTCCAGTTGCTCTCTTCTCATTTCATGGCCAAAAAATGATGATTATTTCCTCCTAATATTGGAAATTAGCTCTCTTTTGCTTTGGCCTCTTTCAGAACGTTTTCATTACTCTTCTTAGCTGCCCATGATATTCTCAACATTCTTCTGTAAAATCACATTTCTACAGACTCCAGTGATTTCCTTGTCTGTTGTCATATTGTCATTGATTCACATCCATATGGTAAGACTGGCTCTACATAACATTTAAGAACTCTTTTTCTTGTTTCTATTGTCAAAAATGGATTGCATAGTATCTGCCTCATTTTTAGGAAAGCTGCTTTTGCCTGAGCCATTCTGCATCTCACCTGCATCTCACCTGCATCTTATCTGAAATAGAAGTAGCAAATAGGAAACTCACTTTGGGATCCTTGTACCTCTGGTCACAGATTGCACATCTGAGAAGGTCAAAATGCAAGAATTTGGGCACTGGAACAGCCGTGCTCTTCACGCTGGTCATTCTCGTTTGTGCTACTGGTCAAGCTCCACCTGAAGAATAAGAAAAGGAGAGGATATAAAATACACACACAGTTTTAATCGATCTGTATAAAGTTGACTCTATGTTGATTTAATCGGTTTGTATAAAGTTGACTTTACATTGATTTAACCGGTCTGTATAAAGTTGACTCTACATTGATTTAACCGGTCTGTATAAAGTTGACTCTACATTGATTTAATCGGTCTGTATAAAGTTTACTTTACATTGATTTAACCGCTCTGTATAAAGTTGACTTTACATTGATTTAACCGGTCTGTATAAAGTTGACTTTTCATTGATTTAATCGGTCTTTATAAAGTTTACTTTACATTGATTTAACGGTCTGTATAAAGTTGACTCTACATTGATTTAATCGGTCTTTATAAAGTTGACTACATTGATTTAAACGGTCTTTATATAGTTGACTCTACATTGATTTAACCTGTCTGTATAAAGTTGACTTTACATTGATTTAAGCGATATCTATAACTTTATCGTGGTTAGCGGGGTAGTGTTCTGCCCTACCAAAGGAGGAGTAAGACCGTCTCATTTCCTCAGCTGGTCCTCGGGACACCCTTTGGACAAGGTGGAGCTCCCGTTTAGCCCCCTTATCAGGGTAATGTGAAGCCATTGGAGCAGGTGGTGGATGGTGTTGTGGGAGCAGCCGACAAGTAGTGCCGGTTATTGTCCTCACACCGCGATGACAGACAGAGGATCTCATGTATAGAGACAATGGCTGCGATCTCCGACCAGTACAGTCAATGCCAAGAAGGAAAGGAATGGCAAACTACCTTCTTATGCTGCCTAGACTAATCATGACAAATCACAACTTAATTATGAAAAGACGATTAGAGGCCACAGAGATGGGATTTCTCAGAAGAATGTTGAAAGTTCCCTGGACAGCTAAAAAGGCCAATGAGGAAGTTCTCAAAGAGGCCAACTCAAAAAGGCAGGTCCTAATAAAACATCAGAAAGAAGCAATCAACATTTTTCGGGCACATCATGAGAAGAGGAAAGTTGGAATACTTGGTTACAACTGGCAAAATAAAAGGAAAATGAGATCGCAGACGACAAAAAGAGAAAATATTGGATAGCTTGGTTTCATGGCATGTGGAAAACAGTCAACAACAGAACTGATACGATGCACTGTAGATAGAAGATTGTGGAAAGACAAGATCGCCTACGCCAACCGGTATGGCACATGATGATAACTCTATCATTACGTTGCTTCTCTCTACCTCTCAAGCTATCGTGTCAACGGAATTTTTTGACGCATTCTGGAAAATGATGTGACAAGTCGTAGAGCAGATATTGAAAATTTCCTGACAGCAGTGAAACTGGTTTCATGGATAAAATAGAAGAGAACCCCTGTTACCTTTTAAGTGGAGAGAAAACGAAGTCTTCTAGTCGATACCTGTGGTGTGTCTGATGCATGGTGACAATGTCTGATGTTTAATATTTCGTGGGTGCATCGTCGTCTATTCTCCGCTTAGAAACCCGTGCCCTCTTCAAAATTTCTGCCGTTCCCCTTTTTTGACCTTTGTTTCTGTGTGACAATGCCCCTTTGCGTAGAACGCGTCTGGTGGTCATCATAACATAAGCCAGCATGGATGCAAATACCTTTTCCTTTGATTGTTATTGTGGGCTCTGTGAGTTCTCGTCATGTTCTTTCACGGGCATCTCGTTACTGTTGTGACGACTTTTCTTTCTTTATTTGAAGTTTAGTGCTCGAGCTTGACATGTGTCGCATAGTGTTGTGAGGAATATTGGTTTATATGTAAAGTTGAGTCCCGTCATGCCACGTGGCGCACAAGGAACATAGTGTTGTGAGGAATATTGATTTATAAGTAAAGAGTCCCGTCATGGCATTGACGGGACTCTTGGCACAAGAACATAGTGTGAGGAATATTGATTTATAAGTACAGTATAGAGTCTCGTCATGTCACGTGGCGCACAAGGAACATAGTGTTGTGAGGAATATTGGTTTATATGTAAAGTAAAGAGTCCAGTCATGCCACGTGGCGCACAAGGAACTTAGTGTTGTGAGGAATATTGATTTATAAGTAAATAGTCCCGTCATGGCACGTGGCGCACAAGGAACATAGTGTTGTGAGGAATATTGATTTATATGTAAAGTAAAAAGTCCAGTCATGCCACGTAAGGAACATAGTGTTGTGAGGAATATTGATTTATAAGTAGAGTTAAGAGTCTCGTCATGCCACGTGGCGAACAAGGAACATACTGTTGTGAGGAATAATGATTTATCGTCATCATCATGTGCCATACTAGTTGGCGTAGGCGATCATGTCCTTCCACAATCTTCTATTCACAGTGCATCGTATAAATTCTGTTGACTGTTTTCCATGCCATGACATCAAGCTATTTGGTATCTTCTCTCTTTGTCGTCCGCAATTTCTCTTTCACTGTATTTTGCCAGTTGTAACCAAGTATTTCATCTTTCATCTTCTCATGATGTGCTCGAAAAAGGTTGATGTTATCTTTCTAATGTTTTTTTTATGAGTCCCCTTTTTGTGTTGGCCTCTGAGAATTTCTTCATTGTTTTTTATAGACGTCCAGGGAACTTTCAACATTCCTCTGAGAAATCCCATCCCTGTGGCCTCTAATCGTCTTTTCATTTATTTGTCTACTGTCCATGATTCGCTTCCATGGGTCAGAATTGACTCTTTTGTAACACCGATGAACTCTCTTTCTCACTTCTACGTACCTTTATAAGTAAAGTAAAAAGTCAAGTAAAGAACCCCGTCATGCTACGTGGCGAACAGAGAACAGGGCGTTAGTACCTATATCTTCTATAGATCTTCCTTACATTATATTTGGGGTAATGTGGTCGGTTTTATGTCCGGGATATTTTACATTCCCAGAAAAAAAAAGTCGGTACCCATTTACCTGGATGAACACGAACGCCGTTGATCAGAATCTAACCAGACCTCTTGACCTTAGTAGTCCATTTCACTAAACGTCTCAAAGCGCTGAGCTATCGCCCTCACGCCCATCCCCAACTGGTGCTTTATGAAGCAAATAATGCTAGAGCATGCAGTATGGAGCGCTCAAGCACAAGGGATTTTGATACTTGAAATAGAAGGCTATCAGGAGCGCTGATTGATTGGCCGTCATCAAATTCTAAACCATCGATTTTTAACACCACTCGCTGCTGGGAAAAAAAAGCTGAATTTCCCACTGCTCTCAGTCAGCTCTTATAACAAGAAACAAATAACAAAAATATACATATAATGATTTCATTTATCTTTAACATTTCAGCGATTTATTAAACAACTATTGTAGCATTACACAAAGATATTTAAATAGTTATATATTTAATATTATATATTATATATGTCAAACTACTTTTGTTTGAAACGGTATTTTCATTCTTATACATGATGCTATTTTATTTTTAGGAAATGAATAACGATATCTGAAGGGAAAAATATAGTTGTTCTTTTTCGAATTATTATAAATAAGTACATCCTCTTTGTTTTTTGTGTGTCAAATAATGCTATGAAAGAAATACAAATGTGTTTATATTTTGATTCTTCAGGGGAAAAAAAAGAATATTACAAATTGATAATGCTACAGGTTGTCAAAATCTTACTGCTCAATTTTCTATCTTCATAAAAAATCACACTGCTCAATCTTCTATCTTCATCAAACACATCACTGCTTATTCTTCTATCTTCATCAGCCATCTCAGTGCTCGATCTTCAAACTTCATCAAACATCTTAATGCTCAATCTTTTATCTTCATCAAACATCTCACTGCTCTCACAGATAATGAACTTTCACAGAAAAAGTATGTACAGATAATGAACTTTCACAGAAAAAGAACTCAGATAAAAAAAAAAAAACTTTCACAGAAAAAGAACTCACAAATAAAGAAGAACTTTAACATATATGAACTCACAAATAAAAACGTTCACAGATAACTTTCATATCGACATGGGACATACTTTAGTGACTATGTTCTTGTTCATGAGAACGTAACCAACACGGAGGGTTCACAGAGGAATCGTCTTCATAAACTGTCTGTTGATGGCCCTGAGCTTCTATAAAGCTCCAGACACACATATCAATAGTATTCATATGACTAGAGAGGAGAACAGAAACACAGAATGAGAGAAACAACTTTCAGCCGTATATGTTTCAAATGTACCCATAAGGAAGTATACAATAGCAGTGGCAGATTAGGAATCGACATATAGCTGCTCAGAAGAGAGTACGGGAATTCACCTGAAGTCAAGACTTTCCCGTAACGTCGATGCCACAGTTCAAGAGATCAACACTTGATAACAATTTAAAACTGAGGAAGGGAGCAGGCAAGGCGTGAGAAGTGTAAACCAAACTATTTCTCTTAAAATTCAAGCACTTCCATTATTTTGACAGTAAATGGGTTAAATAGAAGTGAAGATGGTGTCTTTTTCACATTTTGCCACAAAGTTTGTGCAGAGTTTAGCTTTGTTTCTTACATTTGGTTAAATTAACACCTGCTCGTCACTCTAAAATAAATATACAAATGAGTTGCGCGTATTTAACAAATGTATCAATTGAAACGAGAGAGAGAGAGAGAGAGAGAGAGAGAGAGAGAGAGAGAGAGAGAGAGAGAGAGAGAGAGATCAAGATCTCAGATGCCAGAGCTAGACTTTGCCTATTAACAATACTAACCAAGCCAGGGATAGATCATGAGCAAAAATCGTAAGACTTAGTTCATTGTATTTTAGTTGGAGAAATGGACATTTCAAGTGAGTCCAATGCTTGTTTTCAACGAAAATAAAATAGGCAGAAAATGGCTTGATCTAGAATAAGTCAAACGAAGTTATAGTACCAGCTGAGTCTTGGCTCACTAGTCATTCTTCTTCTCTTCCTCTTCTTCTTTCCTTCCTCATTTGCCTTTCAGCGTCGAGGGGAGATATAATTTGCGGTCTTTTGCTCTTCTGTTCGCCTCTGCTGCTGTTATGTTTCCTAGTGCTTCTAATATTCCATCGACCCATCTTTTTCGTGGTCGACCCTTGGGTCTGGTGTTCTCACAACGTTTGTTGAAAGCTCGTTGTGTTGTGTTTTGTTCTTTCTGCCTTGTCACGTGGCCAAACCATTTTATCTGTTGTTTCTTTATATATTCTATGGCGGGGGCTATTCCTAGCTTTTTTCTCAGTTCTTCATTTCTGATCTTATCTCTCAGACTGTTTCCTGTCATTCGTCTAACACATTTCATCTCTGTAGAGGTTATTTTTCTTATTGTTCTTGCATCTAGGGTCCAGGTCTGGCATTGGTAGCACAACGTTGGGAAGTCACTAGTCATTGACTGTGCAAATAATAAGACAGAACCACTAGGCCTGAGATGACTCAAATAAATATTGGTGATAACCTAATTGAGCATTGCATAATCAATGATACTAGTAGTAGATATAGTCTCCAGAGTGTGTAGTGATTGCAACTGTTGATGCAAGATGAACTCTTCTATTATATGAACAATATTGTTAGAATATGTTTTTGAGGACCATGACAACGACATAATAAACTTGATATACAGCTGTATCATAGTCAGTGATGATTTACAATAAATGTTGTGATGTCAAGAACATTGTGGAGTCCACTTATCATCGTCGTGTTATGTGTAACGCCTCTGTATAACATTCATTTAACAATAATAATAATAAAACAAATCAGGGTCCCCACCATGCCTTAAGGTATAATGTGTTATTGGCCACATTTTGTTTACATGACCAACGGCACATTTATTAACGGGAATATGGTCGGTTTTGCATACAAATCTGGCAACTTTTTAGTCTGTGAGAACTTACGAACCTGAATCGAATTCCGACTTTGACCCTACTAGTTCAGTTCACTAACCATTAACCTCTTCATGTATGTAACTATGTGTTTTTTTTAATGTTCACAGGATCTCAATCATTCCATGAAACAGAGGAAATTGTAATATATCAAAGATAACAAGCTCTTGTGTAGTTGCGTTTGTACTACCGCTGTCAACGACCACAACATGAGAATGTAAATTAGAGGAAACTCTACACTTTTACTGAGAATGTAACGAACAAAGAGGTCGGGTTCGATCATGAATCGACGGGGCCAGGTTCATCTAGTCATAAATGGGGACGGATTTTATGTTTCCTGGGAAAGTAAAGCGGCACAGGCTTAATACCGTCCACATTAGCCCAGAAATCATGTGTCGAAGGTGTATAAAAATTATGGTCACTAACACCATATTCCCTATACGCCACTTGGCATGACGGGGCTCTTTACTTTTTTTTTTTTAATAATGTAAAGAACAAACAGGCTTTAAAGTGTACATGAAGGTGTTCCGAGCCAGAACGGCTGAAAAAAAAAGTCTCCACATCAAATTAACTTGAGGATAGAGATCGTTTATGCCCCAAGTCACCATGCAAAGTGTTTCAGTCACAATAAAACAATGTGATTGTCCTTTTTCTCTCTCAGTGAAGGCAGTCTGGAAACCACTGACCTAGGCCGACACTCGATCACTGAGTCATCAATTTAAATACGACAGTCACGTATAACCTTGTGAGTCAGCCCAATGAAAACATACTTTATTTTGTTTGCCTTTCCAAGGGACGTAATCCATAAATGCAAATGAGCCAATTAAATCGGTTGATTCCCTTGTGGATACTAACAATACAATGTTCGGCAGGAATATGTTTTAAAAAAAATAACAAAAGAGTTATTCGAATAAAGCGTTCATCAACGCAATAAAGAGCCAGAGTTTATATTACAAGAAGATTAAAAAGCAATACCATGCACAGCTGAAGGAAAGTAACGAGCACCTTGTGAATAAAAAAAATACAAAAATAACTTATTACCAACATCAAATAGAAAACAATCATTATGTCTGGGCTATGTAGTCTGAGTGGAATGTTCCATCTGAAGGAAGACGCACTACAGTAATATAAAGCAAACTCGTACTGTCCAAAGTAGCATTTCATAAAATGAGGAAACAAATCTTGTACAACAATTTACAAGTCCATGTAAATAGAATTGTGAAAGATTTCATCGGAACTAAAGCAAATTATGACCCAAGAAAAGTGAATCATGGACAGTAAAGAAACAAATAAAAAAACTATAAGAGGCCACAGAGGCAGAATTTGTGAAAAGAACGTTGATAATTACATGAACAACCAAAAAGACCAAAGAGGAAATTCTCAATCAGGCTAAAACAATAGGAGAGCTCCCACAAAACTATTAGAAAGAAACAATAGATTTTTGTCGGACACATCAGGAGTTGGGGCCTCGGTAGTCTAGTTGGAAAAACCACTTGACTAGGCTACCGACGTTCGGACAACCTGTGTTCGATTCCCGCTGGAAGCAGTGTGAGTTGTACTAGTGATTGAAAAAAAAAACCACTGCGGTCGACCCAGCCGGTGGCAGAAATGGGTACCAGGGTATTACTCTGGGAAAGTGAGGAATGCCGCCTCGCATCGTGAGTTTCGATGTTTGAAGCGACACTATCCAGAAGTCTCCGATCACTTTTGGTTGGCGGCCGAACACATATGGGTGAAAACATACGTGCTAAGACGCTGATTCAAGTCTCGTAATTTACATTTACATTTACCAGGAGAAGATTAAAATTGAAATACTTGATTACAACTGGTAAAATCAAGGAAAGAGAGATCGCTGACGACAAAGAGAGAAGATACTAGATAGTATTGTGCCGTGGTATGGGAAATAGTCAATAACAGAAACGATACTATGTGCCGAGGACAGAGACTTATTCATGGAAACAATATGATCGGCTACGCCAGTCGCTATGGTATGACACATAACGATGAATCCTAATGGAGAGAGTGTTCATGTTTTCTTAGTGGCAACGCACTAGCCTGGCGAACAAGTGAACCGAGTTAAAGCTCAGTTTTGATGGCGCTCCCCAGTCGATTTAACTGATAATGGGGTGGGTAACTGGTTCACTGAGCTGGGAACAATTAATGGCAACTACGAGGAGCACTAGCCTCCTCATCTCTGAATACCGTGGACAAGTATGATGAAATATTACTTTATTTCCTGACGTCACATGTCAGAGATGAGAAACTTAGTGGGCGTCTAAGAAGACTAATCAACCAATACAGAACTGGAGTCGTCAGTCGCTGGACACTGCGGGACTTGCTGGGGAGGGGATCTGAGCACCTATGGACATGTTCGGAGTGCCACGGTAACGAACCACAAATAATTCAATAACTTACGTGTCACAGATTCACGGGGCATTACTTTTACAATCAGAACAGAGCAGTTTGAACAGATCAGGACAACCGAAAATATTCAGGGAGGAAGAGATAGATGGAAACAAAGAGACAATATCTTAGACAAAGGTTTTTCATGAGTTTAACAGCATAACAAATAAACAACTGTAGAAGAAACAGAAAATTATGGAGAGGCAGGATCATAACCAGCAAGCACGGTGCTTGATGATGATAGAAGTCTTTTTCTGCTTCATGTCATAACCCTGCGGGTTGTTGGGACATCGTCAAAGTACGGTAAAGTAAAGTACGAGACTTGAATAGGCGTATTAGCACGCAAATTTTCACCTATATGTGCTCGGCCATCTATCTAGAAGTGTTTGGAGACTTCTGAATAGTGTCGCTTCAAGCATCGAAACTCACGATGCGAGGCGGCCTTCTTCACCAGAGTACTACCCTGGTACCCATTTCTGCCAACGGCTGGGTCGACCGTGGGGGTATTTTTTTCCCTCCACAAGAACAATTCACACTGCTCCCAGCGAGAATCGAACACGGGTGGTCCGAACGTCGGTAGCTCAGTCGGGTGGTTTTCCCAACTAGGCTATCGAGACCTCCATCAAGGGGCATCATTACAAGACAATCAGTCAACTTCTATTTCCCTCTAACTTCTGTCATTCTTTACGACTCTTCAAAGTCGAGTCCTGCCAATTCCCTGATGTTATCTTTCCATCTCCTTCTTTGCCTAACTCTACTTCTAGCTCCTTTCACAGTTTCACGTAGAACGGTCTTATCTGGCCTGGGTAATTGTACAGTTCTAACAAAAAATATTTTCAGTTCTGGAGAATCCACAATGAGAAAGTAGCCACTGAAAACCAAAAGTTGAATATCTCTAATTAAAGCGTAGATCCTGTCTGATTGCTATGTCTTTATTTCTTAGCTGTGGTATTGATTATCTCTCTCTCTCTGCGTTCAGGACTCAATCAGAGTAAGGATTCCAGACTCTCATATGAAGTCATTGATTCAATCAGTGAACTCGATGGAAGTTATTTTAGTGAGTTGCTTCCTTGTCTGTTGTTTAACCTTGTGGATACTTGTAGTGATCAAAGCAGTGTTGTATTCATGAACTAGTAGTGGGGGTGTAACGTAGGCTCCTATAAGGTATGTGACAGCTTTACACAAAAGGAACACAACAAAATACTGACATTTTGGCCTACATGCGGCCCTCTTCAGAAAACGAAAACAACAAACGATGAGACAAAGAACATCTACTAAATCTAGGATAATTGGCACAAGTAAGTCAATGTCATATTATGACTTTAAGTCGGGAGACAATTTTATTCTAAAAATGCGTCTTGGAGAGAATCTGCTTTTTTTTTAAATTTTAAATATTACCCATGTCTACATTTTTTTTTAAAACTGCCAATCCAATTAATTCAGATAAGGAGGCTCTAATGTTCTAGAAGGAAATTAGCTCAGAATTGTTCCGTCATATTTAAACTTCATACAAATTCTTAACGCCTCCAATATTTTTGAATTGCCCAGCCGTGACCCTTCTTGCTGTGGGGAAACTGATTGCATGAAGTTTCGTCGTTTTACAATTGCTTACAAAAATGAAAGAAAAAAAAAGAAAGTGAACCGTTGAACCAATTAGTGGCGTGCAAGAATATGGGTTTTGGTGTCCGTGTTCTTTAAAAGACCCTAAGCGCATTATATGTTTCAGGTAATGTGGTCAGTATTACGTCAGTGCCGTTTATCATTCCATAAGATCCGGTACCCAATTAAAGTTGGGTGAACCTGAAAGCCGTTGATAAGGATCGAACCCGAACTCTTGTCCATTATAGTCCTGGTCACTAATCAGTGAGCTACCACGACTCCGACTCTTACTTAAAGGTACCGTGAGAACATCATACACGTCTCCAGCTGTGCATTCTCCCTTTATTCTTCAACAACATTAATTCCTACTTAAGTCCTTAAGCTTAATTTCACGGCAATGATTTTACATTACATTATTTTGGAGAATATAGCTATTCCTCAGAAATATGATTATTAGTTGTCACACAGATTATATTATCTTTCAGGATTATTTCATTAGTTACGTGTTGACCATCCTTCTGGAGACTTGTCGAGTGGCAACTTTACGGCGAAGCCGTTAGGTTGAAATGTCCGTTTCCAAGACTTGTCGAGTGGCAACTTTACAGCGAAACGGTTAGGTTGAAATGTCTGTTTCCAAGACTTGTCGAGTGGCAACTTTACGGCGAAACCGTTAGGTTGAAATGTCCGTTTCCAATTCCCTCAAAGCTCCCTATCCAAATACAATGTGTACATTTTTTCCTCACTAGCCACTGATCTTAGTATAGTTGATATCGAGTACCTAGCCCTATAGAAAAAGACTATAGAGGTAGAACATAATATTAGAACTGGACACGTAAAGAAACATTGGCTGTTAAAAGTGGACAAATGTAGCTTTATGCAGCTGCCTGGGCAAAAATAAAGAAACAGTGCAATCCCATGATGATCTTTATAACAAAATGATGGTAACAAACTGTCTGAAATCGCCCCATGTATTTGAACGGGGTTCACGTAACCTACCTGAGATATTCTTGTGCAAACACGAATGAGGTTTAATTTCTAAAGGACACTACTAGTGTACTGAAAAAATGAGACATTTAAGAAAACGAACAAGAATATTATTGCGAAATGTTCTTCTGCTTAAAGCATGTGTAAAAACGTGTCTACACGTGGGCAGTTCTCCCTCGTCATTACTGCAATCTCGTCCTACAAAAATATCCCAGATAACGAGATCCTTCTCACAGCCTCGTCCAGTGTAAACATAACACAAACAACATTCTGACATCACAGTCCTTCACGTCCATAAATAACGTGACCTGACCTCAGATTCAGAAACTTCCGAGACAAGCGACATTTTTAGAGAGATGATATTTGAAGGTAATTACTTCCCGACCTGGCCAGGCTACAATGGGCGTATCAGTAATCTCCCGCGAGTTATTTTATCTTCAACATAAGTGTCACAAGATAATGTACTAACTACAGATCTGTCTGTCAAATGATAGTGTTATCCTTTAAACCAGGTCCAGCATTATCCTCAATAGGTGGGATATGTTTATCATGTGGCTCTCACAGCAGCGGTAGCGCGGTGGTTAGTGAAATGGTGAACCGAGGACAAGAGACCAGGTTCATTCTATCAAACGATTAGGTTCTAGGTTCACCTGGTATCAGATCATCATCAAGTACCGGGCCTGCTGGCGTAGGTGATCATGTCTCTCAACAAATTTCGATCGCCACAGTTATTTATCATTTCTGTTGTTGACCTTCTGCCAAGCCATTCTCTTAAGCTGTCTGGTTTTTTTTTCTCTTTGCTCTCCTCTATCTCTTCGTCCATTAATTTTTCCAGTTGTTACAATATATTCCAGTTGTTCTCTTCTCATTACATGGCCAAAAATGATGGTTGTTTCTTCCTAATATTGGAAATTAGCTCTCTTTTTGCTTTGCCTTCTTTCAGAACGTTTTCATTACTCTTCTTAGCTGTCCATGGTATTCTCAACATTTTTCTGTAAAACCACATTTCTACAGACTCCAGTGATTTTCTTGTTTGTTGTTCTATTGTCCATGATTCACATCCACATGTTAAGACTGGCTCTACATAACATTTAAGAACTCTTTTTCCTGTTTCTATAGTCAAAAATGGATTGCATAGTATCTTCCTCAGTTTTTTTGAAAGCTGCTTTGCCTGAGCAATTCTGCATCTTACCTCTTTTGTACATCTACCGTCTGAGGTTAACAAATAAGTATCAAATAGGTTCTGGATATTATTTTCTGAGGGGGGAATGACGACCTGGTGTGGTGGTGACCAGACTACTCGAAACGTCAGTGAATCCAATACCAAGGATGGATTTTATCTTCAGATGGAAAATGTTCATTAGATGTGATGATGCACAGGCAAAGGCGGAATTCCTTAAGGAATAAAGATAATAATAATTATGCAACCAATGTCCAACATCAGGAAGAAGGAATCTTGTGTCTCTATGATACGTAAAGGAAACAGCTGGAATACAACGTGATGACTTGGGAAAAAAATCAGGAAAGAAAATAAAGAAATAAATATCATCGTCATTAAGTGCAGTCTCCACATCGTATGTTGACCACCACGGAGCACTTATCCCGTTCTGTCTTTTGCTTTGATGAAGCAGGTGATCATAGACTGATTTGTCCATCTTTTGATGTTACTTGTCCATGTTAGTCTTAGTCTGCCTCCCAAGATTACTTATATTATACTGTTGTGTCTTTTAACATGCTCAAAAAATCTAATTTCTCCTGTTTGAATTGTGTTTAGTAGTTCTTTCATTTTTAATTGTTTTAAGACTTCATTGTTTGTTTTCTTTTCTTTCCATCCAATTCTTCCTATTTCTTTTATAAATCTACATTTCAAAGTCTTCAATTTTGTGTTCTGTTTTCTTGTCTAATGTCCATGTTTCTGCACCATACAGGAATATTTTGCTATTCTTAGTTTTACCCCAGATGTTATTTGTTTTGATCTTAATATATTTTTCATGGGATTAAATTACTTTTTTTGCCATTCCTATTCTTCTGTTTATTTCAGTTTTACATTTTCCATCACTTGTGTAGGAGTGTATGTCCTAGGTAGTTGTAGCTCTGAACTGTTTCCAGGTCTATTCCTTCAACTTTGATAACCACATGCAGGTTTTGAGTATTATCTTTTCTTATGATCATAGTTTTAATATTTTTTATATTCATATCTTGGGTGTCCGGTTAGCGCAATCGATAGGCGGTTGGCTTACCACGGCAACAGCCGGGTTCGTACCCTGGCGAGGACACCTGGGTTTTACTAATTCCCTAAAAATTAGTAGGAGCCGCGATAGCTCAGTGGTTAGTGAACTGGACTACTACGGACAAGGGGTAGGGTTCGATCCCAACCGACGGCTCCGGGTTCACCCAGCCTTAAATGGGTACCGGATTTCTTCTGGGAAAGTAAAAGCAGCACGGGCGTAATACCGACCACATTACCCCAAAAATCATGTGCTGAAGGTCTGTAAAATATAGGGTCACTAACACCATATTTCCCTATACGCCACTCGGCGTGACGGGGGTACTTTACTTTACTTACTTTATATTCATATCTTATCCATATTTTTGTTTGTCGTGCTTATTAGATTAAGTAATTGTTGTAGATCTTTAGGATTTTCTGCTAGTAGTACAGAGTCATCAGCATATCTTAGGTTATTGATTATCTTTCCATTAATTTTTAACCCTGACATCTATGTGATGTTTTTAAAGATCTGCACACTGTTTATATTGAACAAGTTTGGTAATAGGATGCATCTCTGTCTTACTCCTCTTTTTATATCAATAGGTGTAGAGTTCTCTTTGTTATATTTTATTATTGCTGTTTGCTCCCAGTATCAATTACATATTAGTGGTATGTCTGTGTCATCTAGATGTATATCTTTTAGGCAGTCTATAAGTTGCTTATGGTGTATTCTATCAAAAGCTTTGGTGTAGTCTATGAAGCAGGCATATATTGGTTTGGTTACTTCTGTGTACTTTTTTTTATTAATGTTATGCAGAATATGGTTTCTTTTATCCCGCTGTTTTATCCTAAATCCAAACTGTTGTTCTTCTAATTACGTATTGATTTTATTCTGAATCCTTCCTTGTATAATTTTTAGCAATAATTTTGTTACCTGGCTCATTAGGCTTATTGTTCTAAAATCACTGCTTTCAACTGCACCATTCTCTTTAGGCAATGCAATGAAAGTTGGTGTTTTTAGTTCATTTGGTATGCATCCTGTATGGTATATGTCGTTGCATATGTCTGTAATCACTTTAATGCTAAAATCTTACAGTACAGTTATACTTTCTATCTGTATATTTACAGGTGGTGCAGCTTTTCCCGTTTTCATTGTTTGTATAGCTTTTTCTACTTCCGATTTTAAGATTTTATAGTGAGGTGAACATTTTATAGTGAGGTGAACATTTTATAGTGAGGTGAACATTTTATAGTGAGGTGAACATTTTATAGTGAGGTGAACATTTTATAGTCAGGTGAACATTTTATAGTGAGGTGAACATTTTATAGTGAGGTGAACATTTTATAGTGAGGTGAACATTTTATAGTGAGGTGAACATTTTATAGTGAGGTGAACATTTTATAGTGAGGTGAACATTTTATAGTCAGGTGAACATTTTATAGTGAGGTGAACGTTTTATAGTCAGGTGAACATTTTATAGTTTATTTCTTGTTCCCTTTCGTCATAAAATAATTCTGTGATATATTCTTGCCATTTTTTGCTGTTGCAGTGTTGCAGTGTTGCAGTGTTGCAAATTGCGGAGATATCTTTGTTGACTGTTAGCATTTTTCCTTTTTTTGTTTGCAATACATCCACTTTCTGTGGCTTAAAAAAAAATTATTAGTCATTTTCTTTATTTCTCTGTGCATCCCACTTAAGAATCTTGTTTATTTTCCATAGTTTCGATTTCTAGACATCTTTTGCTGAGCCAGTCTTCTTTTACCTTTTTGTACATTTTGCGTATTTAATCATCTACTTTGTTGTATTGGCTAATGTTCTTCACTTGTCTTCATTCTTCCTTTTTTTCCATAAAGGCGTCAGTTAACAATTTTTTGTGTTCTTTTCCTTTTTGTGTAAGATGTCGCAAGTTTCTTGTATGCTTTTCTTTATGCATTGTCTTTTGGTTGTAACTTCTTCATCAGGATTTTCTCTTCTATACTGTTCAATCGCTTCTTCTAGCAGCTTCTGATATGTGTTCTTAACTTGTATTATATAAGTATCTTTAACATCTTTTGAACTCAAAGCTGTTATATCTAGTGATATTGTTGATGAATTAGTCTTTTGTTTCTTTCTCTTTAGTTTGATTTTCATTTTAATCATTACACGATTGTGATGTGAATTAATATCTGCTCCTGGATAGGTTTTGGTTTTCTTGATGCTGTTGCACAATCTGTCTTTTATTATTATGTAATCTTTTTGATTCATCTTCTTATACCCAGGGCTTTTCCATGTTTATAGTTTCCCTTTCTCTTGCTCAAAGTAGGTGTTACATATTACCAGCATGTTTTCTTCACAAAATTGTATTAATCTTTCTCCTCTTTCAAAAGAAATAAACAAAAAGGGGAAAAAAATAACATTAATAGAATAATTTGATAATAAATCATTAACAAAATTAAAATGGTCGTATTTAAATGTTTCTTTGTTGTATAACAACAAGGCATGTATTATATCCTATATAAGCATGTGTGTGCGGTCAATACTTGACCCAGAACAACAAAACAGTGTCTATAACAACAACTCCTGACACGGCTCAAGCCCTCTTCTCTAACCATGTTGGGCTTGAGCACATGACTAGCCAGCAAAATACCTTGTTTTTTTGGTTAGGTAAAGAGCTGGCAGTTTTCGTTGGCGCTTCTACATCTAATGACAGAGCACAGTGTCGAAGAAAAATATGAATTACGTAGCGACATGTACATTTACATAGCTCAGTGGTTAGTGAACGGGACTACTACGACAAGAGGTCGGGTTGGATCCTGATCGAAAGCTTCCAGGTTCACCCAGCCGGGGTACCGTTTTTTTGTGTGGAAAAATAAAGCGGCACGGGCGTAATACTGACCACATTACCCCAGAAATAATGTACTGAAGGTCTGTACAAATTATGGTTACTAACACCATATTCCCTATACGCCACTTGGCGTGATGGGGCTCTTTACTATTTTTTTATATGTACTTTTACAATATACCATACCAACAATTCCACAAATAAATAACCAGACACTGAGACCAATAGATAACCGGAATCAAATGTTGAACCGTACCACTAGTGCCACGTGCGTGTTGAAGAGATGGGTGGGGTTCGAGTCCTAATTTGGACTGCTTATTATTATTATTTTTTTTCTGCCGTTATTTTTATTAATTTCTTTTTACCGAGAACAGTTAAAATGGGGAGCAGCAATAGCTCGGTTGTTAGTGAACTAGACTACAATCGGACAAGAGGTAGTGTTCGATACCACCCGACGGCTCCCCCCGGTTCACCCAGCTTTTAGTGGGTACCGGATTTTTTTTTCTTGGAAAGTAAAGCGGCACGGGCGTAATACCGACCACATTACCCCAAAAATCATGTGCCGAAGGTCTGTAAAATTTATGATCACTAACACCATATTCCTTATACGCCACTTGGCGTGACGGGGCTACTTTACTATTTCAGTTAAAATGATTGTCGCGGTGTAATTTGTGAGAAATATGACAGCATGCGGATCTTCTTACTACTCGGGAGAGACGTGAACTAACACGGCACGACCCGCATGTCCCGTTCATCAAGGCTGGCTAAAATAATATAGCAGGGTAATGTGAAAGGAGAACAAATAACAAGTCTTGCAAAGATAGAGGAGGTGGGACGAAGATATCAAAGAATAGACAGGACTTGGTTTTGTTTACTTTCTAGTATCTGTGAAAAAGATGAGATATATGGAGATCAGTGGGTGTAGACTCTTAACAATTCCGAAGTTATAAGGAGAGACTCAGGGAGAGAGTGAGAAAGAGACAGAGCGAGAGAGCGAGAGAGAGAGAGACAGAGAGAGCATATTAGACCAATCAGACTGACAGCTATTTAGTCGAGCAAGCCAGAGAGATTTAGCCACAGCCAGCTATAGAGTTTGTAAGGCCTGCGGGCAGAAAATAAAACTGGACACCCGCCAACTAGCGTGACGTGTATATAGGGGATATAGACGGCTGATGTCACTCTAACCCACAACCATCCCTGCTAGCAAAGCTGGAAACGTCACGATAGTTGGCCATTTTCCAGGTATTCCCCCTCAAACTCAGACTTAAGTAAACTTATATTTAGCTGTGATTTAACTGATTAAGCTAGAAAGATCTAACCAAGGAAGTTAGAAAGATCTAACCAAGGAAGTTAGAAAGATCTATCCAAGGAAACTAGAAAGATCTAAGGAAGCTAGAAAGATCTAACCAAGGAAGCTAGAAAGATCGATCCAAGGAAACTGGAAAGATCTAATTAAGAAAGCTAGAAAGATCTAACAAAGGAAGCTAGAAAGATCTAACCAAGGAAGCTAGAAAGATCGAACCAAGGAAGCTAGAGAGATCTATCCAAGGAAACTAGAAAGATCTAACTAAGGAAGCTAGAAAGAGCTAACCAAGGAAGCTAGAAAGATCTAACCAAGGAAGCTAGAAAGATCTATCCAAGGAAACTAGAAAGATCTAATAAAGAAAGCTAGAAAGATCTAACCAAGGAAGTTAGAAAGATCTAACCAAGGAAGCTAGAAAGATTGAACCAAGGAAGCTAGAGAGATCTATCCAAGGAAACTAGAAAGATCTAACTAAGGAAGCTAGAAAGATCTAACCAAGGAAGCTAGAAAGATCTAACCAAGGAAGCTAGAAAGACCTATCCAAGGAAACTAGAAAGATCTAATAAAGAAAGCTAGAAAGATCTAACAAAGGAAGCTAGAAAGATCTAACTAAGGAAACTAGAAACACCTAACCAAGGAAGCTAGAAAGATCTAACCAAGAAAGCAAGAAAGACCTAACCAAGGATGCTAGAAAGATCTATCAAAGGAAGCTGGAAAGATATATCCAAGGATGCTAGAAAGATCTCACCAAGGAAGCTGGAAAGATCTAACCAAGGAAGCTAGAAAGATCTAACCACGGAAGTTGGAAAGATCTAACCCAGGAACCTAGAAAGCTCTAACCAAGGAAACAAGAAAGATCTAACTACGGAAACTAGAAAGATCTAACCAAGGAAGCTAGAAAGACCTAACCGAAGAAGCTAGATAAATTTATCTAAGCAAAATGTGTGTGTGTTAAATCATAATTTAAAAACATGATTCACACCACGAGGTATTTGGTATTTTAGCCGTCAGGGTTTCAGCAAAGTTCATTTGAACGCCTCCCATCTAACACAACCAGCGCGCAGCTTCTCGTGAGTCTCCTCCGTGCTCCGAGAATCCCGTGGGGGTGAAAAAACAATTAGGAAAGAATAACACAGACTGAAAGGTTGTTAGCACGTAGACCACGTTCATTTCCCCTCCAGTCGTTGGAGATCACAAGCCAAATGTTATTGACTCAAGTCACCTAACTGATTGCCTAACGCATGTACACATTCGCTAAGTAAATAGCGTTTATTTAAAATACAGCTGTAAACAAATCTTCACGGTTCTGTTCTTTATTTTATTTTATTTTTTTTTACTTTTACAATCTTCACCATTGCTTTCCTTTATATTTGTCATCTTCCTCATCTAAAATAGTATCTTCATTTCTATTTTTCTTTATTTCCCACAATCATTACTTTCGTCCACTTTTCTTTTTGATGGAAAGGGCAGGACAAAATCACTAACATAAATTATGAAAATGTACCAGTCAAACACCAGTGGATAAAGAGATACAGCGAAGGCGATGGCGCTGGATAGGACACACACTACGGAAGCCAACTGAGAGTGTTACACAACAGGCCCCTTTTTTGGAATCCCCAGGGGAAAAGGCAAAGAGGAAGACCAAGGAATTCTTGGAAAAGACAGATAGAAGCAGAGATGAAGATGATGGGGAAGACATGGAATGATCTTAAAAGAATGGCAAAAAAACAGAACGACTTGGAAAGTGTTTGTTGAAGACCTATGCTCCACTGGGAGCTAAAAAGGTAGAAGAAGAAGAAGACTTTTCTTTTTGCTGTTTCTCTAAGTTGCTATTTTGTCATTATCATAACTGTCTTTTTTTCTTTTGCAGTTTTCACCTCTGGCGAAGTCCCTAGATACCAGGAACTGAATTTTGCGTGTCAATCCATTTTTCCCCGGCAGCCGTGTGCACAGGGTGTCCCTCGCAGCACAGGCAGATAACTTCGTCTCGGGGGTACTCATATTTTTTCTGTCGATGAATAATTGACGTTTCAAGCCCAGGCCTCGCTGTTGGGACAAGGGTGTGGTTACCGCAGAGAGAAATCATAAATAAAAATCCCAACTGATTCAGCCGGGATTTGAACTGACAGCCTCTCTGTCTCAAGACCGGCGTCTTGGCTCGAGACCAACCAGTCCCCCATCATAACTTACGTTTATTTACATTCCATAATTTTTATTTTTGTTCCGTATATTTTTTTATTCAACCTCTTTCGGTTTTTGTACTGCCTTAATATTTTTACCAAGACATTGCTATTTATTACCTGTCAGTCTGTATTCATTGATGTCCTTATTTTTGGTAACGTTTTATTGATCTGACTTGAGTCTTTCGTCACATGTCATGGCAGAGAACAATATCATGAGAGAGAAGGATTTGAGGTGGGTGGAGGTGGATTGCAAAGATGAATTTTTGAAGTAGGAACTGGGTAACAGTTTTTTTCAGGTTCATTAAGACTAAAACTATGATCATAAACAAATACTCAAACCCACAAGTGGATTGAAGGAAGAGACCTGGAGACAGTTCAGAACTACAACTACCTTGGGCATGCTATAACCAGTGATAGAAAATGTACAACTGAAAATAAACAAAAGAATAGGAATGACAAAAAGTAATTTTAATGTCATGAAGAAGATACTAACATCAAAACAAATAACACCAGGGCTAAAACTAAGAATAGCAAAATGTTACATCTTCTCAACATTCCTATATTGTGTAGAAACATGGACATTAGATAAGAAAACAGAAAAGAGAAATGAAGCCTTTGAAATGTGGATATATCGAGGAATAGGTAGAATTGAATGGAAAGAAAAGAAAACAAATGATGAAGTCTTAAAACAACTAAAAATAAAAAGAAAATTACTAAATACAATTCAAACAAGACAAATACAATTTTTGGGCCATGTTAAAAGACACAACAGCCAAAAAACAAAAGTAATCTTGGAGGGAAAATACAAGGTAAAAGAGGCAGAGGCAGACCAAGTCTTAAATGGACGAGTAACATCAAAAGATGGACAGATCCGCCTATGACAATTTGCACATCAAAGCAAGAGACAGAGCAGAGTGGCGCTCCATGATATTCATCATTATTTGCAGAGATGACACTTGATGGTGATGATTAAGAAGGACACAAATAAGGGGAACTGTGTGGTCTAGACTGGTAGGACGCCAGCCTCTGAAAAGAAAGGTCCTGAGTTAGAATCTCACCCCATGCGGTGGAATTATTCCACATCGAATCCGTATTATCTCCCCTGCTCTCTAGGTAGTGTGTATGTTGCCTAGCCAGCTCTCACAAAGGCGAAAGTAGGGAAAAACGCGAACGTTTGACGAAAATCGCGCACGTTAAAGAACCTTGATTTAGTAGACCAAAATGGGCGCGGCCCGGGTCAAATTGTTGCACAAATCTACCCATGTCTAAAACGGATGTGTCGGGCCTAAAGGCGCAAATATCAGGGCTTTGCTGTTAACCAGCGCATCTACCCCACTTATAAGGTGAACGCTAACAGGATGGAGAAACAAAACACATACGTTTTTCCAAATATTATTTGAGACTACCAAATATGTCAACTTTTTACTATAGGTCCAGAACTCATGACTAGAGAGCCATTCTATATTTCTACCAGCTCCTGCTGCTCTTTAATTATCACGGTCTGCCCTAAACTACACTTCATTGGCAGATTTTCACCAGTTTCACTTTCAAAGGACGGATTAGTGTACTCGTCAGGGGTGTCTCTTACATGTCTGACAGTATCCACAACCATCTATAGTTTTACTAAGGCCTGACGGCCTGAGAGGAATCACTCAAAGTATGGGGGTCTTCAACTATGCGAACTATGGCCGGCTGACATCATCTTTACCCACAACCGCCCCTGCACGCAAATTTGCGCAAACGTCACAAATTTTAGGTGATTACTCTCCGCCTAAGGGTCTTATTACTACTGTAGAAATATGTGCACTGTCATTATGTTCAAAACATGCCCCAAGTAGCCCCAGTAGTAGAAATATGTACACTGTCATTATGTTCAAAACATGCCCCAAGTAGCCCCAGTAGTAGAAATATGTGCACTGTCATTATGTTCAAAACATGCCCCAAGTAGCCCCAGTAGTAGAAATATGTACACTGTCATTATGTTCAAAACATGCCCCAAGTAGCCCCAGTAGTAGAAATATGTGCACTGTCATTATTTTCAAAACATGCCCCAAGTAGCCCCAGTAGTAGAAATATGTGCACTGTCATTATGTTCAAAACATGCCCCAACTAGCCCCAGTAGTAGAAATATGTACACTGTCATTATGTTCAAAACATGCCCCAAGTAGCCCCAGTAGTAGAAATATGTGCAGGCATAATGTTCAAAACATGCCCCAAGTAGCCCCAGTAGTAGAAATATGTGCACTGTCATTATGTTCAAAACATGCCCCAAGTAGCCCCAGTAGTAGAAATATGTACACTGTCATTATGTTCAAAACATGCCCCAAGTAGCCCAAGTAGTAGAAATATGTGCACTGTCATTATGTTCAAAACATGCCCCAAGTAGCCCCAGTAGTAGAAATATGTACACTGTCATTATGTTCAAAACATGCCCCAAGTAGCCCCAGTAGTAGAAATATGTGCACTGTCATTATGTTCAAAACATGCCCCAAGTAGCCCCAGTAGTAGAAATATGTGCACTGTCATTATGTTCAAAACATGCCCCAACTAGCCCCAGTAGTAGAAATATGTGCACTGTCATTATGTTCAAAACATGCCTCAAGTAGCCCCAGTAGTAGAAATATGTGCACTGTCATTATGTTCAAAACATGCCTCAAGTAGCCCCAGTAGTAGAAATATGTGCACTGTCATTATGTTCAAAACATGCCCCAACTAGCCCCAGTAGTAGAAATATGTGCAGGCATTATGTTCAAAACATGCCCCAAGTAGCCCCAGTAGTAGAAATATGTGCACTGTCATTATGTTCAAAACATGCCCCAAGTAGCCCCAGTAGTAGAAATATGTGCACTGTCATTATGTTCAAAACATGCCCCAAGTAGCCCCAGTAGTAGAAATATGTGCACTGTCATTATGTTCAAAACATGCCCCAAGTAGCCCCAGTAGTAGAAATATGTGCACTGAAATTATGTTCAAAACATGCCCCAAGTAGCCCCAGTTGTAGAAATATGTGCACTGTCATTATGTTCAAAACATGCCCCAAGTAGCCCCAGTAGTAGAAATATGTGCACTGTCATTATGTTCAAAACATGCCCCAAGTAGGCCCAGTAGTAGAAATATATACACTGTCATTTATGTTCAAAACATGCCCAAGTAGGCCCAGCTGTAGAAATATATACACTGTCATTATGTTCAAAACATGCCCCAAGTAGCCCCAGCTGTAGAAATATACACACTGTCATTATGTTCAAAACATGCCCCAAGTAGCCCCAGTTGTAGAAATATGCGCACTGTCATTATGTTCAAAACATGCCCCAAGTAGCCACAGCTGTAGAAATATGCGCACTGTCATTATGTTCAAAACATGTCCCAAGTAGCCACAGCTGTAGAAATATGCGCACTGTCATTATGTTCAAAACATGCCCCAAGTAGCCCCAGCTGTAGAAATATGTACACTGTCATTATGTTTAAAACATGCCCCAAGTAGCCCCAGTTGTAGAAATATGTGCACTGTCATTATGTTCAAAACATGCCCCAAGTAGCCCCAGTAGTAGAAATATATACACTGTCATTATGTTCAAAACATGCCCCAAGTAGCCCCAGTAGTAGAAATATACACACTGTCATTATGTTCAAAACATGCCCCAAGTAGCCCCAGTAGTAGAAATATGTGCACTGTCATTATGTTCAAAACATGCCCCAAGTAGCCCCAGTAGTAGAAATATGTACACTGTCATTATGTTCAAAACATGCCCCAAGTAGCCCCAGTAGTAGAAATATGTGCACTGTCATTATTTTCAAAACATGCCCCAAGTAGCCCCAGTAGTAGAAATATGTGCACTGTCATTATGTTCAAAATATGCCCCAACTAGCCCCAGTAGTAGAAATATGTACACTGTCATTATGTTCAAAACATGCCCCAAGTAGCCCCAGTAGTAGAAATATGTGCAGGCATTATGTTCAAAACATGCCCCAAGTAGCCCCAGTAGTAGAAATATGTGCACTGTCATTATGTTCAAAACATGCCCCAAGTAGCCCCAGTAGTAGAAATATGTACACTGTCATTATGTTCAAAACATGCCCCAAGTAGCCCAAGTAGTAGAAATATGTGCACTGTCATTATGTTCAAAACATGCCCCAAGTAGCCCCAGTAGTAGAAATATGTGCACTGTCATTATGTTCAAAACATGCCCCAAGTAGCCCCAGTAGTAGAAATATGTGCACTGTCATTATGTTCAAAACATGCCCCAAGTAGCCCCAGTAGTAGAAATATGTGCACTGAAATTATGTTCAAAACATGCCCAAGTAGCCCCAGTTGTAGAAATATGTGCACTGTCATTATGTTCAAAACATGCCCCAAGTAGCCCCAGTAGTAGAAATATGTGCACTGTCATTATGTTCAAAACATGCCCCAAGTAGCCCAGCTGTAGAAATATATACACTGTCATTTATGTTCAAAACATGCCCCAAGTAGGCCCAGCTGTAGAAATATATACACTGTCATTATGTTCAAAACATGCCCAAGTAGCCCCAGCTGTAGAAATATACACACTGTCATTATGTTCAAAACATGCCCCAAGTAGCCCCAGTTGTAGAAATATGCGCACTGTCATTATGTTCAAAACATGCCCCACGTAGCCACAGCTGTAGAAATATGCGCACTGTCATTATGTTCAAAACATGCCCCAAGTAGCCACAGCTGTAGAAATATGCGCACTGTCATTATGTTCAAAACATGCCCCAAGTAGCCCCAGCTGTAGAAATATGTACACTGTCATTATGTTCAAAACATGCCCCAAGTAGCCCCAGTTGTAGAAATATGTGCACTGTCATTATGTTCAAAACATGCCCCAAGTAGCCCCAGTAGTAGAAATATATACACTGTCATTATGTTCAAAACATGCCCAAGTAGCCCCAGATGTAGAAATATGTGCACTGTCATTATGTTCAAAACATGCCCCAAGTAGCCCCAGTAGTAGAAATATGTACACTGTCATTATGTTCAAAACATGCCCCAAGTAGCCCCAGTAGTAGAAATATGTGCACTGTCATTATGTTCAAAACATGCCCCAAGTAGCCCCAGTAGTAGAAATATGTACACTGTCATTATGTTCAAAACATGCCCCAAGTAGCCCCAGTAGTAGAAATATGTGCACTGTCATTATTTTCAAAACATGCGCCAAGTAGCCCCAGTAGTAGAAATATGTGCACTGTCATTATGTTCAAAACATGCCCCAAGTAGCCCCAGTAGTAGAAATATGTACACTGTCATTATGTTCAAAACATGCCCCAAGTAGCCCCAGTAGCAGAAATATGTGCAGGCATTATGTTAAAAACATGCCCCAAGTAGCCCCAGTAGTAGAAATATGTGCACTGTCATTATGTTCAAAACATGCCCCAAGTAGCCCCAGTAGTAGAAATATGTACACTGTCATTATGTTCAAAACATGCCCCAAGTAGCCCAAGTAGTAGAAATATGTGCACTGTCATTATGTTCAAAACATGCCCCAAGTAGCCCCAGTAGTAGAAATATGTACACTGTCATTATGTTCAAAACATGCCCCAAGTAGCCCCAGTAGTAGAAATATGTGCACTGTCATTATGTTCAAAACATGCCCCAAGTAGCCCCAGTAGTAGAAATATGTGCACTGTCATTATGTTCAAAACATGCCCCAACTAGCCCCAGTAGTAGAAATATGTGCACTGTCATTATGTTCAAAACATGCCTCAAGTAGCCCCAGTAGTAGAAATATGTGCACTGTCATTATGTTCAAAACATGCCTCAAGTAGCCCCAGTAGTAGAAATATGTGCACTGTCATTATGTTCAAAACATGCCCCAACTAGCCCCAGTAGTAGAAATATGTGCAGGCATTATGTTCAAAACATGCCCCAAGTAGCCCCAGTAGTAGAAATATGTGCACTGTCATTATGTTCAAAACAGGCCCCAAGTAGCCCCAGTAGTAGAAATATGTACACTGTCATTATGTTCAAAACATGCCCCAAGTAGCCCCAGTAGTAGAAATATGTGCACTGTCATTATGTTCAAAACATGCCCCAAGTAGCCCCAGTAGTAGAAATATGTGCACTGAAATTATGTTCAAAACATGCCCCAAGTAGCCCCAGTTGTAGAAATATGTGCACTGTCATTATGTTCAAAACATGCCCCAAGTAGCCCCAGTAGTAGAAATATGTGCACTGTCATTATGTTCAAAACATGCCCCAAGTAGGCCCAGCTGTAGAAATATATACACTGTCATTTATGTTCAAAACATGCCCCAAGTAGGCCCAGCTGTAGAAATATATACACTGTCATTATGTTCAAAACATGCCCCAAGTAGCCCCAGCTGTAGAAATATACACACTGTCATTATGTTCAAAACATGCCCCAAGTAGCCCCAGTTGTAGAAATATGCGCACTGTCATTATGTTCAAAACATGCCCCAAGTAGCCACAGCTGTAGAAATATGCGCACTGTCATTATGTTCAAAACATGCCCCAAGTAGCCACAGCTGTAGAAATATGCGCACTGTCATTATGTTCAAAACATGCCCCAAGTAGCCCCAGCTGTAGAAATATGTACACTGTCATTATGTTCAAAACATGCCCCAAGTAGCCCCAGTTGTAGAAATATGTGCACTGTCATTATGTTCAAAACATGCCCCAAGTAGCCCCAGTAGTAGAAATATACACACTGTCATTATGTTCAAAACATGCCCCAAGTAGCCCCAGTAGTAGAAATATGTGCACTGTCATTATGTTCAAAACATGCCCCAAGTAGCCCCAGTAGTAGAAATATGTACACTGTCATTATGTTCAAAACATGCCCCAAGTAGCCCCAGTAGTAGAAATATGTGCACTGTCATTATTTTCAAAACATGCCCCAAGTAGCCCCAGTAGTAGAAATATGTGCACTGTCATTATGTTCAAAACATGCCCCAACTAGCCCCAGTAGTAGAAATATGTACACTGTCATTATGTTCAAAACATGCCCCAAGTAGCCCCAGTAGTAGAAATATGTGCAGGCATTATGTTCAAAACATGCCCCAAGTAGCCCCAGTAGTAGAAATATGTGCACTGTCATTATGTTCAAAACATGCCCCAAGTAGCCCCAGTAGTAGAAATATGTACACTGTCATTATGTTCAAAACATGCCCCAAGTAGCCCAAGTAGTAGAAATATGTGCACTGTCATTATTTTCAAAACATGCCCCAAGTAGCCCCAGTAGTAGAAATATGTGCACTGTCATTATGTTCAAAACATGCCCAAGTAGCCCCAGTAGTAGAAATATGTGCACTGTCATTATGTTCAAAACATGCCCCAAGTAGCCCCAGTAGTAGAAATATGTGCACTGAAATTATGTTCAAAACATGCCCCAAGTAGCCCCAGTTGTAGAAATATGTGCACTGTCATTATGTTCAAAACATGCCCCAAGTAGCCCCAGTAGTAGAAATATGTGCACTGTCATTATGTTCAAAACATGCCCCAAGTAGGCCCAGCTGTAGAAATATATACACTGTCATTTATGTTCAAAACATGCCCCAAGTAGGCCCAGCTGTAGAAATATATACACTGTCATTATGTTCAAAACATGCCCCAAGTAGCCCCAGCTGTAGAAATATACACACTGTCATTATGTTCAAAACATGCCCCAAGTAGCCCCAGTTGTAGAAATATGCGCACTGTCATTATGTTCAAAACATGCCCCAAGTAGCCACAGCTGTTGAAATATGCGCACTGTCATTATGCTCAAAACATGCCCCAAGTAGCCACAGCTGTAGAAATATGCGCACTGTCATTATGTTCAAAACATGCCCCAAGTAGCCCCAGCTGTAGAAATATGTACACTGTCATTATGTTCAAAACATGCCCCAAGTAGCCCCAGTTGTAGAAATATGTGCACTGTCATTATGTTCAAAACATGCCCCAAGTAGCCCCAGTAGTAGAAATATATACACTGTCATTATGTTCAAAACATGCCCCAAGTAGCCCCAGTTGTAGAAATATGTGCACTGTCATTATGTTCAAAACATGCCCCAAGTAGCCCCAGTAGTAGAAATATGTACACTGTCATTATGTTCAAAACATGCCCCAAGTAGCCCCAGTAGTAGAAATATGTGCACTGTCATTATGTTCAAAACATGCCCCAAGTAGTCCCAGTAGTAGAAATATGTACACTGTCATTATGTTCAAAACATGCCCCAAGTAGCCCCAGTAGTAGAAATATGTGCACTGTCATTATTTTCAAAACATGCCCCAAGTAGCCCCAGTAGTAGAAATATGTGCACTGTCATTATGTTCAAAACATGCCCCAAGTAGCCCCAGTAGTAGAAATATGTACACTGTCATTATGTTCAAAACATGCCCCAAGTAGCCCCAGTAGTAGAAATATGTGCACTGTCATTATTTTCAAAACATGCCCCAAGTAGCCCCAGTAGTAGAAATATGTGCACTGTCATTATGTTCAAAACATGCCCCAACTAGCCCCAGTAGTAAAAATATGTACACTGTCATTATGTTCAAAACATGCCCCAAGTAGCCCCAGTAGTAGAAATATGTGCAGGCATTATGTTCAAAACATGCCCCAAGTAGCCCCAGTAGTAGAAATATGTGCACTGTCATTATGTTCAAAACATGCCCCAAGTAGCCCCAGTAGTAGAAATATGTACACTGTCATTATGTTCAAAACATGCCCCAAGTAGCCCAAGTAGTAGAAATATGTGCACTGTCATTATGTTCAAAACATGCCCCAAGTAGCCCCAGTAGTAGAAATATGTGCACTGTCATTATGTTCAAAACATGCCCCAAGTAGCCCCAGTAGTAGAAATATGTGCACTGTCATTATGTTCAAAACATGCCCCAAGTAGCCCCAGTAGTAGAAATATGTGCACTGAAATTATGTTCAAAACATGCCCCAAGTAGCCCCAGTTGTAGAAATATGTGCACTGTCATTATGTTCAAAACATGCCCCAAGTAGCCCCAGTAGTAGAAATATGTGCACTGTCATTATGTTCAAAACACGCCCCCAAGTGGCTCCAGTTGTAGAAACAATAAATGTTTTATGGTCTCCTCTTAAGGAATGAAATTTATCCCCAGCTGTCACTGGAGATGTTCACGCCAGACAAACAACGACTTTCGTGCGCGTGGACATCAGCCCAAAGTTGTTACTTATTTCTTTTTCGCGTCAGTTGAGGTCCAATATAACCTAGAAAACTTAGTCTGAAGTTGAATAGATGATTCCACGCCAAAAAGTAGGCAAAGCCTCCCCACGCAATTCAGTTTGAGGCACAAGATAACCTAGAAAACTTAGTCTGAGGTTGAATAGATGATTCCACGCCAAAAAGTACGTAAAGCCTCCCCACGCAATTCAGTTTGAGGCACAAGATAACCTAGAAAACTTAGTCTGAGGTTGAATAGATGATTCCACGCCAAAAAGTAGGCAAAGCGTCCCTACGCAATTCAGTTTGAGGCACAAGCTAACAACTAAAGATGTAATCAAGTAAATTCATCGTCTTCTTGTGCCATCTTCGTAGGTTGTCAACCATGGCGCACAATTTCATTGTCACTTTTCTGGATATTCCTTATTGTATTAGGCTTTTCTATCTATCTTGTGATATCATTCTACTGAAATCTTTTTCTACCACTACCTCCTTTACCTTATATTTTCCCCTCCAAAATGACTTTCATTTAGTTATTGTGTCCTTTTATGTGTTCAATAAATTGTATTTGTCTTGTTAAAATTGTGTGAAATATTTCTTTCTTCATTTTCAGCTGTTTCAAAACTTCATGAATTGCTTTATTTTCTATCCGCCCACATCTCATTATTCTTTTATTAAAATGTTCAATCGTTCTGTTTCCCTCTTTAGTGTCCATGTAGATGTCTGCACCATACAGAAAAGTTGAGAAGATATAACACTGTATTCTTCTCTAGTCCTGATGTTGTTTGCTTTGATGAGAGTATATCTTTTATTTTGTTGACAACTCATAGTGAACGTGTTTTAAACTCCACTTACCAGCGCCAGATGTGCTAAATAATCCTTTTGCTTATCATTTTCTTAACAACTCATTTATTTTTACTTTCAAATCACCAGGTCAAATTAATTTGTTTTGTCACTATGTAATACGAGCATAAGACAGATGGAAGCGGAGATGAATATGATGGGGAAGACATGGAATGATATTAAAAGAAGGGCAAGAAACAACGGCTTTGAAAGTGTTTGTTGAAGACCTATGCTCCACAGGGAGCTTAAATGTAAAAAAGAAGATTACGAGCATGAAAACATGTATGTAATGTTCGTGTATTAAGAAAAACTCATAAATAGCGGGAATACATAAAATATTAGCTGGGCTAGAAATAAATAAGTAGCAAAGCTAAAATTAAACGCTCTCATAAAATAAACTATATATTTGACATGTATACAGAATGTCGCGTCAGTGATAGAGAAATGATGATTTTAATTTCACAAAACTTACATTCCCGTATTAGCACCACCATTCATAGCCTTAATGATTATCATAAAAAAGACATTGAAACATCTATTATCTGTATTTATGCGGTGAGACTTCTGCCCTCTCGCTAAATTAAAAAAAAATTACTCCTGACTCTGGAGTTTACATATTTTTAAAGACGTGTGTGTGCGCGCGCGGGAGTGCGTGCATGCGTGTGTGTGTGTGTGTATCTGTGTGCGTGTGTGTTACCCGTGAAGGTTGAAATAAAAATTCAGACCCGAAACTTCAAACTGAAACAACCTAATCAAAACTAACTATTTTCTATATTCTCATAATAACATGTTTACTCCCATTGATTTGGCACATGACAGCGTTCTCGCGCAGATACTTTCTTATAATTTCATTATCGGTAATAAAATCAGGAGTTCAGCTTGGCGCAACATAACTTCCAACAGTAATACCCGTGTTCAGCTACCCCAGGGAAGAAGCTAATTTTAGGTTAATGACTCGTAAAATACAAGCTACTGAAAAAAGCTATAGTCCTTATGAGATGGTTCGAAATATTAGAAGCGAGTTCTGCTTTTCTAGGTGGGACTATTGATTTCTGGAGTCACCAGACGTACTACAGATGTCTGTTCACTATCATTATATTGGAAACATGCTCTCAAGTGGCCCCAGATGTAGGAACATTAAATGTCTTGTGGTCTCTTGTTACATGATTGATAGACAAAGGGGCAGACAGACAGGAGAGCGGGCAAACAAGACAGACAGGCTGGCAATCGAGAAGACAGAGAAACAGACAGGCAGGCAGGCAGGCAGGCAGACAGGAGAGCGGGCAAACAAGTCAGACAGGCTGGCAATCGAGAAAACAGAGAAACAGACAGGCAGGCAGGCAGACAGGAGAGCGGGCAAACAAGTCAGACAGGCTGGCAATCGAGAAAACAGAGAAACAGACAGGCAGGCAGGCAGGCAGACAGGAGAGCGGGCAAACAAGTCAGACAGGCTGGCAATCGAGAAAACAGAGAAACAGACAGGCAGGCAGGCAGGCAGGCAGACAGGAGAGCGGGCAAACAAGTCAGACAGGCTGGCAATCGAGAAAACAGAGAAACAGACAGGCAGGCAGGCAGGCAGACAGGAGAGCGGGCAAACAAGACAGACAGGCTGGCAATCGAGAAAACAGAGAAACAGACAGGCAGGCAGGCAGGCAGACAGGAGAGCGGGCAAACAAGTCAGACAGGCTGGCAATCGAGAAAACAGAGAAACAGGCAGGCAGGCAGGCAGGCAGACAGGAGAGCGGGCAAACAAGTCAGACAGGCTGGCAATCGAGAAAACAGAGAAACAGACAGGCAGGCTGGCAGGCAGGCAGACAGGAGAGCGGGCAAACAAGTCAGACAGGCTGGCAATCGAGAAAACAGAGAAACAGGCAGGCAGGCAGGCAGGCAGATAGATAGATAGATAGATAGATAGATAGATAGATAGATAGATAGATAGATAGATAGATAGATAGATAGATAGATAGATAGATAGATAGATAGATAGATAGATAGATAGATAGATAGATAGATAGATAGATAGATAGATAGATAAATAGATAGATAGATAGATAGATAGATCAGACATACAATTAGACAGAAAGCAGACAGAGAGAGACAGACACGCAGACAGACAAGTAAGCAGACAGGCAAGTAGATAGGCAGACATTTAAGCTGGCAGAGACATGCAGGGAGACATACATACAGACAGGCAGACATACCATACGATATCTGCGACGATCGTGCGTCATTCCCAGCAATCTCGTGTTTCAAGGATGGTGAGATCGAATGCATAGTTTTACCGGAAACAGACGATAAACAAGAAGCAATGTTTCGAAAATTGAGCAAGTAAAAACCATTGCAATCCTTCTTCTTTTTTTTCAACCCTTCCTCATTTGCCTTTCAGCGTCGAATGCATATATACTCTGTTGTATTTTGCTCTTCTTTTCGTCTCTGTTTTTATGTTTCCTTGTGTTTCTATTATTCCGTCAATCCATCTTTTTCGTGGCCGGACCTGGGATCTGGTGTTCTCGCGACGTTTATTGAAGGCTCGTTGTGTTGTGTTTTGATCTTTCTGCCTTGTCACGTGGCCAAACCATTATATCTGTTGTTTCTTTATATATTCTATGGCAGGGATTATTGCTAGCTTTTTTCTCAGTTCTTCATTTCTGATCTCAGGCTGTTTCCTGTTATTCGTCTAACACATTTCATCTCAGTAGAGGTTATTTTTCTTATTGTTATCGCATCTAGGGTCCAGGACTGGCACTGGTAGCACAACGTTGGGATGAAGGTTGTAGTGTAGAATGCCCGTTTTGCCTCTAGAGTTATTTCCTTGTTAGACAATAGTGATGACAGCTGTATATTCAAAGATACAAATCGGCGGGGTGCCGAGACCAAATTAAAAACAAAAAAAGGAATGTGAAATACTACTATCTTTCGAAAAAATTATCTTCCGTTTGAAATTATAACGTAGGCCCTCGCCAGTGCTTCGGTGTTCCTATTCTTCCTTTACATATACCTTATGAAGAAAGACATAGGAATGTGCATTGTAATAGTATAGTAACGATGGCTAAACACAAAGCAAAATAAATAAATAATAAAAAAAATAAAAAAATAAAAAAAAAATCGATAAATCAAAACTCTCTTCATTCAGCCATATGACGTCGCACATCATAGCGTCTCTAGAACTATCCATGACAGCGTCTATAGAACGATGCATCATAGCGTCTCTAGAACTATGTATGTCAGCGTCTATACAACTATGAACAGCGTCTCTAGAACTATGTATGTCAGCGTCTATACAACTATGAACAGCGTCTCTAGAACTATGTATGTCAGCGTCTATACAACTATGAACAGCGTCTATAGAACTATGCATGACAGCGTCTCTAGAACTATGCATGACAGCGTCTCTAGAAATATGTATGTCAGCGTCTATACAACTATGCATGACAGCGTCTATAGAACTATGCATGACAGCGTCTCTATAACTATACATGACAGCGTCTCTAGAACTATGTATGTCAGCGTCTATACAACTATGCATGACAGCGTCTATAGAAATATGCATGACAGCGTCTCTAGAACTATGCATGACAGCGTATCCAGAAATATGTATGACAGCGTCTCTAGAACTATCCATGACAGCGTCTCTAGAACTATGCGTGACAGCGTCTCTAGAAATATGTATGACAGCGTCTCTAGTACTATCCATGACAGCGTCTCTAGAACTATCCATGACAGCATCTCTAGAACTATGTATGTCAGCGTCTATACAACAATGCATGACAGCGTCTAGAGAACTATGCATGCCAGCGTTTCTAGAACTATGCATGACAGCGTCTATAGAACTATGCATGACAGCGTCTCTAGAACTATGTATGTCAGCGTCTTTACAACTATGCATGACAGCGTCTATAGAACTATGCTTGCCAGCGTCTCTAGAACTATGCATGACAGCGTCTCTAGAAATATGTATGACAGGGTCTCTAGAACTACATATGACAGTGTCTCTAGAACTATCCATGACAGCGTCTCCAGAACAATACATGACGGCGTCTCTAGAACTATGCATCATAGCGTCTCTAGAACTATCCATGACAGCGTCTCTAGAACTATCCATGACAGCGTCTATAGAACGATGCATCATAGCGTCTCTAGAACTATGTATGCCAGCGTCTATACAACTATGCATAACAGCGTCTATAGAACTATGCATGACAGCGTCTCTAGAACTATGCATGACAGCGTATCCAGAAATATGTATGACAGCGTCTCTAGAACTATCCATGACAGCGTCTCTAGAACTATGCGTGACAGCGTCTCTAGAAATATGTATGACAGCGTCTCTAGAACTATCAATGACAGCATCTCTAGAACTATGTATGTCAGCGTCTATACAACAATGCATGACAGCGTCTAGAGAACTATGCATGCCAGCGTTTCTAGAACTATGCATGACAGCGTCTATAGAACTATGCATGACAGCGTCTCTAGAACTATGTATGTCAGCGTCTTTACAACTATGCATGACAGCGTCTATAGAACTATGCTTGCCAGCGTCTCTAGAACTATGCATGACAGCGTCTCTAGAAATATGTATGACAGGGTCTCTAGAACTACATATGACAGTGTCTCTAGAACTATCCATGACAGCGTCTCCAGAACAATACATGACGGCGTCTCTAGAACTATGCATCATAGCGTCTCTAGAACTATCCATGACAGCGTCTCTAGAACTATCCATGACAGCGTCTATAGAACGATGCATCATAGCGTCTCTAGAACTATGTATGCCAGCGTCTATACAACTATGCATAACAGCGTCTATAGAACTATGCATGACAGCGTCTCTAGAACTATGCATGACAGCGTCTATAGAACTATGCATGACAGCGTCTCTAGAACGATACATGACAGCGTCTCTAGAATTATGTATGTCAGCGTCTATAGAAATATGCATGACAGCGTCTCTAGAACTATGCATGACAGCGTATCCAGAAATATGTATGACAGCGTCTCTAGAACTATCCATGTCAGCGTCTCTAGAACTATGCGTGACAGCGTCTCTAGAAATATGTATGACAGCGTCTCTAGTACTATCCATGACAGCGTCTCTAGAACTATCCATGACAGCGTCTCTAGAACTATGTATGACAGCGTCTCTAGAACTATGTATGACAGCGTCTCTAGAACTATGCATGACAGCGTCTCTAGAACTATGCATGACAGCGTCTATAGAACTATCCATGACAGCGTCTTTAGAACTATGTATGACAGCGTCTCTAGAACTATGTATGACAGCGTCTATAGAACTATACATGACAGCGTCTTTAGAACTATGTATGACAGCGTCTATAGAACTATACATGACAGCGTCTTTAGAACTATGTATGACAGCGTCTCTAGAACTATGTATGACAGCGTCTATAGAACTATACATGACAGCGTCTCTAGAACTATGTATGACAGCGTCTATAGAACTAATCATGACAGTGTTTCTAGAACTATGTATGACAGCGTCTATAGAACTATAAATGACAGCGTCTATAGAACTATGCTCGAAAGTTGTGGAGAGACATGATCACCTACGCCAGTAGGCCCGGTACTTGATGATGATGAGATAAGATAAAGCTAAACAATCGTTTCGTCTCAAAGATCTTTAACAGTGACTAAAAGATTAAGATGCGTAGTCTGCTCTGTTAGTGCTTGCTGCTCGTTGAAAACCGTTCGAGTAGAAACGTTGGTTTGTTTAGTCTTGTCTCATCCACAAAGTCAAGACATCATATTATTAGTTATTTTATTTCAAAGAGCCTGTGTGCTTCTGGGATACAGCGGTAGGGCATCTCCGCCAAACAAAAAACAATTCACACGAGAAACCATGTAGTGTATATAATGTTTATTTCTTATCATTTATGATACCGTTTTATAACCAAACATGTGTGCTGATATCTTTTAGTGTGGGAGTGTTATCATGACATAGCATCACACGACATTGTCGTCCATCTTGTTCAACCAATTATCTAACATTCCGGCCCAAAGTTCTGAAAATATGTATCTTCCAGTGAAGCTTAAATGCTACATTATAAAAGGTAGGGACAAAGAATTCCACACAACATGCGATGTCGTCCGGGAGTGAAGTAACAGGTCGTTAAACTTCAGATTAGCGCCTCTAACGTGTCGACATTATCATATTTAAAATTTAAATAAGTTTACGTGTTTTTTTTTAAATGGTATGCGTAGTTCTCTCCTTCATGTATCTTTTATATCTCATTTTAAAATTTGGACAAAAATGATTTTGACATTTGTTTTTTTTTGTTTTTAATTAGGTAGATCACACTTTGAAGATTGACAATCATAAGCAAACAAGAAAAGAAAATATTCATCGTTCTTGATCACATCATCGGAAGAGAGAGAGAGAGAGAGAGAGAGAACGAGAGAGAGAAAACGAGAGAGCGAGAGAGCGAAAGAGAGAGCGAGAGCTAGAGAGAGCGAGAGAGAGAGAGCGAGAGAGAACGAGAGAGAGAGACAGAGAGAGCGAGAGAGAGAGCTAGAGAGAGCGAGAGAGAGCTAGAGAGAGCTAGAGAGAGCGAGAGAGAGCGAGAGAGAGGGCGAGAGCGAGAGAGAGAACGAGAAAGAGAACGAGAGAGAGAACGAGAGAGAGAGCGAGAGCTAGAGAGAGCGAGAGAGAACGAGAGAGAGAGACAGAGAGAGCGAGAGAGAGAACAAGAGAGAGAACGAGAGAGAGAGAGCGAGAGAGAACGAGAGAGAGAGACAGAGAGAACGAGAGAGAGAACGAGAGAGAGAACGAGAGAGAACGAGAGAGAGCGAGAGAGAGCTAGAGAAAGCTAGAGAGAGAGCGAGAGAGAGCGAGAGAGAGAGCGAGAGAGAGAGCGAGCGTGAGAGAGCGAGAGAGAGAGCGAGAGAGAGAACGAGCGATAGAGAGAGTGAGAGAGAGAGGGAGAGAGAGAGCGAGAGAGAGCGAGAGAGAGAGCGAGAGAGAGAACGAGCGATAGAGAGAGTGAGAGAGAGAGGGAGAGAGAGAGCGAGAGAGAGCGAGAGAGAGAGCGAAAGAGAGAGAGAGCGTGAGAGAGCGAGAGAGAGAGCGAGAGAGAGAACGAGCGATAGAGAGAGTGAGAGAGAGAGTGAGAGAGAGAGCGCGCGAGAGAGAAAAGAGAGAGATCAGCGTTATTTTCTCGTTTTTACTATCTTCTTTGTCTCAGTGAGAAAGATACACATTCTCTTTCTCTGTCGGTTGACTGAGGACTTCAGACTGGATTAGCCCCACGTTCAATTTACCGCCAAATCAGCTTACTTACCACTATGCTTTAGTAATGCTTCTGTTCATCATTAACTCTTTAAGCTTTCGAAAACGATATTTAGAATGCGGATAAATCTTTGTATATGCTTGGATTACAAAATATCTTGGCTTGATTTCAGCGTTATTTGATGTGTCCTGGTCGCTCTTCAAAACTAAAGACTCTCGTACAAAAGGTGCATGTTCTTATTAGATGTTCTGTTAAATAAAACAGTGATATCAGTGATGTGATGCTGTATCAATGGTTGGAGCTGGATATGATATCAGTGATGTGATGCTGTATCAATGGTTGGAGCTGGATATGATGTCAGCGATGTGATGCTGTATCAATGGTTGGAGCTGGATATGATGTCAGCGATGTGATGCTGTATCAATGGTTGGAGCTGGATATGATATCAGTGATGTGGTGCTGTATCAATGGTTGGAGCTGGATATGATATCAGTGATGTGGTGCTGTATCAATGGTTGGAGCTGATATGATGTCAGCGATGTGGTGCTGTATCAATGGTTGGAGCTGGATATGATATCAGTGATGTGGTGCTGTATCAATGGTTGGAGCTTGATATGATATCAGTGATGTGGTGCTGTATCAATGTTGGAACTGGATATGTATACAGTGATGTGATGCTGTATCAATGGTTGGAGCTGGATATTATATCAGTGATGTGATGCTGTATCAATGGTTGGAGCTGGATATGATATCCGTGATGTGATGCTGTATCAATGGTTGGAGCTGGATATGATGTCAGCGATGTGGTGCTGTATCAATGGTTGGAGCTGGATATGATATCAGTGATGTGGTGCTGTATCAATGGTTGGAGCTGGATATGATATCAGTGATGTGGTGCTGTATCAATGGTTGGAGCTGGATATGATGTCAGCGATGTGGTGCTGTATCAATGTTGGAGCTGGATATGATATCAGTGATGTGGTGCTGTATCAATGGTTGGAGCTGGTTATGATATCAGTGATGTGGTGCTGTATCAATGGTTGGACTGATATGATGTCAGTGATGTGATGCTGTATCAATGTTGGAGCTGGATATGATGTCAGCGATGTGATGGTGTATCAAAGTTTGGAGCTGGATATGATGTCAGTGATGTGATGCTGTATCAATGGTTGGGAGCTGGATATGATGTCAGTGATGTGATGCTGTATCAATGGTTGGGAGCTGGATATGATGTCAGTGATGTGATGCTGTATCAATGGTTTGGGAGCTGGATATGATGTCAGTGATGTGATGCTGTATCAATGGTTGGGAGCTGGATATGATGTCAGTGATGTGATGCTCTATCAATGGTTGGGAGCTGGATATAATGTCAGTGATGTGATGCTGTATCAATGGTTGGAGCTGGATATGATGTCAGCGATGTGATGCTGTATCAATGGTTGGGAGCTGGATATGATGTCAGCGATGTGATGCTGTATCAATGGTTGGATTGGAGCCGGATATGATGTCAGCGATGTGATGCTGTATCAATGGTTGGAGCTGGATATGATGTCAGTGATGTGATGCTGTATCAATGGTTGGATTGGAGCGGATATGATGTCAGCGATGTGATGCTGTATCAATGGTTGATTGGAGCTGGATATGATGTCAGTGATGTGATGCTGTATCAATGGTTGGAGCTGGATATGATGTCAGCGATGTGATGCTGTATCATTGGTTGGATTGGAGCTGGATATGATGTCAGCGATGTGATGCTGTATCAATGGTTGGAGCTGGATATGATGTCAGCGATGTGATGCTGTATCATTGGTGGTTGGAGCTGGATATGATGTCAGCGATGTGATGCTGTATCAATGGTTGGAGCTGGATATGATGTCAGCGATGTGATGCTGTATCAATGTTGGAGCTGGATATGATGTCAGCGATGTGATGCTGTATCAATGGTTGGAGCTGATGATGATGTCAGCGATGTGATGCTGTATCAATGGTTGGAGCTGGATATGATGTCAGCGATGTGATGCTGTATCAATGGTTGGAGCTGGATATGTCAGCGATGTGATGCTGTATCAATGGTTGGGAGCTCGATATGATGTCAGTGATGTGATGCTGTATCAATGGTTGGAGCTGGATATGATGTCAGCGATGTGATGCTGTATCAATGGTTGGAGCTGGATATGATGTCAGTGATGTGATGCTGTATCAATGGTTGGAGCTGGATATGTCAGCGATGTGATGCTGTATCAATGGTTGGAGCTGGATATGATGTCAGTGATGTGATGCTGTTTCAATGGTTGGAGCTGGATATGATGTCAGCGATATGATGCTGTATCAATGGTTGGAGCTGGATATGATGTCAGCGATGTGATGCTGTATCAATGGTTGGAGCTGGATATGATGTCAGCGATGTGATGCTGTATCAATGGTTGGAACTGGATATGATGTCAGCGATGTGATGCTGTATCAATGGTTGGAGCTGAATATGATGTCAGCGATGTGATGCTGTATCAATGGTTGGAGCTGGATATGATGTCAGCGATGTGATGCTGTATCAATGGTTGGGAGCTGGATATGATCACAGAGATGTGATGCTGTATCAATGGTTGGGAGCTGGATATATTGTCAGTGATGTGATGCTGTATCAATGGTTGGAGCTGGATATGATGTCAGCGATATGATGCTGTATCAATGGTTGGAGCTGGATATGATGTCAGCGATGTGATGCTGTACCAATGGTTGGAGCTGGATATGTCAGCGATGTGATGCTGTATCAATGGTTGGAGCTGGATATGATGTCAGCGATGTGATGCTGTATCAATGGTTGGAGCTGGATATGATGTCAGCGATGTGATGCTGTATCAATGGTTGGAGCTGGATATGTCAGCGATGTGATGCTGTATCAATGGTTGGAGCTGGATATGATGTCAGCGATGTGATGCTGTATCAATGGTTGGAGCTGGATATGTCAGCGATGTGATGCTGTATCAATGGTTGGGAGCTCGATATGATGTCAGTGATGTGATGCTGTATCAATGGTTGGAGCTGGATATGATGTCAGCGATGTGATGCTGTATCAATGGTTGGAGCTGGATATGATGTCAGTGATGTGATGCTGTATCAATGGTTGGAGCTGGATATGTCAGCGATGTGATGCTGTATCAATGGTTGGAGCTGGATATGATGTCAGTGATGTGATGCTGTTCAATGGTTGGAGCTGATATGATGTCAGCGATGTGATGCTGTATCAATGGTTGGAGCTGGATATGATGTCAGCGATGTGATGCTGTATCAATGGCTGGATCTGGATTTTATGTGAGTGATATAATGCGCTGTCAATGATCCAGTGAGTGTTGTTTGTTGCATACGTCCCTTGTGTTGTAAGTAAAAGTAAAGTACCCCCTCATCGCAAGTGGCGTATAGGGAAATATAGGGTGTTAGTGACCCTATATTTTACAGACCTTCAGCACTGAATTTTGGGGTAATGTGTCGGTATTACGCCCGTGCTGCTTTACTTTCCCAGAAAAAATCCGACTTGTGTTGTAGACCAATATTTCTTTCTTGTTTTTAACTTTATGTCTTCCATGAACTATAAATGCTTCATTATTGATCATCCAAGGCCGTTTGTTATGATCAAAATACGTCACTTTTCGTTCGTTTAGTTCATTACCAGTTCTAATTTTACTTCACTATCTTAGTTGATACTTTAGATAAATAAACTAGAACAACGATACCAGGCCTCTGTAGAAATGGTTCTGCTTCAATTTGTCATATGTATGTTTCCCAAGTTATATAATTTTTTTTTAAATTATATTACATTTATCAAATGCAAATTAAAAACAACCAGTAAGTTAATTGTAACGATCAGTGATCACTAAAGTCTTGCAAAGGGCGCATTCTATATATATATATACACAGGCCAAAGCAAAAAGAGAGCTAATTTCCAATATTAGGAAAAAACAATCATATTTTTTGGGCCATGTAAAAGTATAGACCAGCTGGAGTATATTGTAACAACTGGAAAAACTGGGGGACGAAGAAATAGAGGGAAGCAAAGAGAAAAGATATCAGACCGCTTAAAATAATGACTTTGGCACAAGGTCAACAACAGAAATGATAAATAACTGTCGTGATCGAAAGTTGTGGAGAGACATGGTCACCTACGTCAGCAGGCTTGGTACTTGATGATGATGATGATGATGATGATATATATATAATATATGTATATACTACATAATGTGTGTGTGTAGGCCAGCTAGTGTGCGTGTTCACAACATATTTCATGACATAAGTTTAAAACAAGTTAATAAATTACTCATTTTAATAGAGAAGAAAAAAGGCTAATGAAGAGAAATAAGATAAAGGTCCATTTTTGTTTCGTCGTTTAGCTTGAAGCAAACGAGTTTTCTGTTACGAACCCATACTCGCTCGAACAAGATTCGATTTGTGAAGTAAAGAACACCCTCAAAAACAGCTTTGACGTCACAGACGTGCGCATTGGCACCCGTTGATGTTAGATTGTTATAAAGCAACAAATTTAATGAGATATTTTGTTACAAGTTTCCTTCAAAGGGTGGTTTCTTTCAGATGCTCGTTTTCGTGTGAATTTTTTTTTATTGAGACTGTACTTCATCTATGTTTTGACAGTGACGAAGTACTTTATTGTGATTGCATTGCCTGTTGATTGAACTTTGATTGTTATAGATATCTACTCATGATTGGATTTCTTTGTCGGTGTACTACTTGATAAATGTACACGATCGTGGTCAGCCCAAATTAGCTGTTCGATTGAAGAATACAGCAAAAGAAGACGACCACGAGGCGAACAGAATACATTCTTCAAAGACACTCATTATGTGTCTCTAACAAGATTCATTAACAATGTCCTTTCTAGGAAACATTGACATAGACATCTCTCACGTTAGCGTAGCTACAACATCCGAATCGCAGAGACACACCGAATGGACGAGACACAAAGAAAACCCTCTGCCAGAAATGATCAAGTAAGCGATATCCAAGTGATAAAGATTTTACATGCCCTACATATGGCAGGAGATTATATGTCAAAATTTGAGTTAGCATACACTTTCACACGTAAGAAATGAACAATTACGTAGGATTGATGATCATGACGCCATTATTAGCAGCGACAGACTAGTGTCATTATTATTATTATTACTTGATCGCATGCAAACATATATATATTTATGATCACATTTAAGAAAGATCAATACATGTGAGATGCGATGCTTGAGAAAAGTAACAAACAACACAAGAAGAGATAGAATACCAAATGAAACCATAAGAAAAATGGTAGGAACTAAACCCTGCCAAGAATATATAGAACAACAACTTAAATGGTTGGGCCATCTGGTCAGAATGAATCCTCACCAATAACCATCAAGGGTGTTCTTCTCGAGAATGCAGGGAAAAGACCAAGAGGAAGACTCAGAAGAAGATGGATAGATGCAGTGACAGAGACATATAACAACAAAGGGAAATTACTAATTCAGACAGTTCGAGCAGTTCAAGAACGATAAATGATATAACCACGACACCTTTTCGGTATCAGTGAGGAAGAGAAAAGAAAGAAGAAGAAAGATCTTATGCACAATGCTTGTCAAAACTACTTCGTCTGTTTTTGAAATAAAGCTCAGCACCAGTTTCACCCTTGCTCTTTTCCCAATGCCTCACTCTTGTCTCTTGTCATTGTTTTTCTCCGACATCTTGTTTCAGTAATGACGACGAGCTCAACACACGCTGGCGTCTGAAAATCTAACCAGCTACAGAAAGGCCAATGTGTCCATTTATAACGCAGAATGTGTGAAACGTGAGGTACAGAAAAGAATTAGAAAGTGCATCAAGACTGGTGATTTCTTAAGAGAACACATTATTGAAGTGTTTCTTAAAATGTAATTAAGTCATGACCTCCTTTTATAACCACACAACTTTTGACCTCCTTTTATAACCACACAACTTGTGACCTCCTTTTATAACCACACAACTTTTGACCTCCTTTTATAACCACACAACTTGTGACCTCCTTTTATAACCACACAACTTTTGACCTCCTTTTATAACCACACAACTTGTGACCTCCTTTTATAACCACACAACTTGTGACCTCCTTTTATAATCAAACAACTTGTGGTCTCCTATAATAATCAGCAGTTTGCGATGTAACACAAAATTTAATGCATTTTTAAAATCTCATCTGTGGAACCCAGTGTAGGTCGGACCTATACGTTGGCAATCGATATTAGCAACCTGTTCTGTATACTAGATTTACAAACTGATGTGTGCATTAATGAACACATGTTGGAAAGGTTAGACAGGTTTTTTTTTTTAATACCATGGATCATTAATAGCAAACGACGGAAAACAAATCATGGAGATGTACAGAAGGCTGAAAATAGGTACGAAAAATAACAACAACAACTGTACAACATATGACAAGGAACTGATGTGGCAAACAAAAAGTAGATTTTTTAGGAATCTGTTTTTTTTTCCCACAGCAACATCTGGCTGTGAAACATGGATAATTGACAGATCTATTGAAAAAAATATACAAAAGCTTGAGAATGCAAGTGATACAGAGGAATAATGACAACAGGCAAAGAAAATGAACTTGTAAATTCTGCAACAACTTCATCTTGCGCAGGACAGAGAAGTGGTCGAAGTAGCTTCATCTTGCGCAGGACAGAGAAGTGGTCGAAGTAGCTTCATCTCGCGCAGGACAGAGAAGTGGTCGAAGTAGCTTCATCTCGCGCAGGACAGAGAAGTGGTCGAAGTAGCTTCATCTCGCGCAGGACAGAGAAGTGGTCGAAGTAGCTTCATCTCGCGCAGGACAGAGAAGTGGTCGAAGTAGCTTCATCTCGCGCAGGACAGAGAAGTGGTCGAAGTAGCTTCATCTCGCGCAGGACAGAGAAGTGGTCAAAGTAGCTTCATCTCGCGCAGGACAGAGAAGTGGTCGAAGTAGCTTCATCTCGCGCAGGACAGAGAAGTGGTCGAAGTAGCTTCATCTCGCGCAGGACAGAGAAGTGGTCGAAGTAGCTTCATCTCGCGCAGGACAGAGAAGTGGTCGAAGTAGCTTCATCTCGCGAAGGACAGAGAAGTGGTCGAAGTAGCTTCATCTCGCGCAGGACAGAGAAGTGGTCGAAGTAGCTATCAATACATGAGAGCCAAATTCAAACAGGATATAGCTAGATGATGATGTTTTGTAGCGCTCCAGATCCATTTCGTTATTTTGTTTTCAAAATTGTTTTCTTTTTGTCCTTGTCGTCACCAGAGATACACTATCCATCTTAATCACCTACCCCATTTTGGTACACATCTGGGCTTCTCAAAATTCAGGTCACGTAAAAGTTATATCCTAATAAAATACACAATATTTTGAAAAGAGCAACCAGGCATATCATATTTGTAATTGTTTTCATACGCTACATTGTTCTCACGACACCCACCCAGGGAGATCATATTTATATACTATGTGGGATAAGGCATTACCGAATCTGTGGGAATCGTTAGAGAATGTCATAGAATGAAGATTTAACTAGCCAAATATGTACGACAGGTTGTCCAAGCGTGTGTTCTTGTGGGAGGATTGGAGGGGCTCATTGGTAAACATAAATAAAGACTGCAGTGACAGTGACACGGGTCGCAGGCGAGCACACAGGGACTACTTGATTACCAGCACAGGAAGACCTGTATATAATATTCGTCGGGGCTATGACGTCAGACAGTTTTTGGGTTAAAGGGATTGGCAAACAATAATTGATAAAGATCCTATTAAATCCCCTACTTCCCACACCCGGCAATGTGACCATGACAACAAAACTCACTTAATCTTCTTCTTCCCTTCCTCATTTGCCTTTCAGCGTTGAGGGGAGATATAATTTACGGTTTTGTTATCTTCTGTTCGCTTCTGCTGCTGTTATGTTTCCTAGTGCTTCTAATATTCAATCGATCCATCTTTTTTGTGGTCGACCATCGGGTCTGGTATTCTCCCAACGTTTATTGAGGGCTCGTTGTGTTGGGTTTTGATCACTCTGTCTTGTCATGTGACCAAATCATTTTTATGTGTTGTTTCTTTATATATTCTATGACAGGGGCTATTTCTAGCTTTTTTCTCAGGTCATTTCTGATCTTGTCTCTCAGGCTGTTTCCTGTCATTCAAACACATCTTACAAACTCACGTCTGGACATAATGAGTAAGGAGCGCAAGAAAGCATGTCCTCCGAACAAGCTGAAATCGGATGTACTGTATTGAGAAGGACGTAGCAGGTTGTTGTAAACAACACAATGCATATGTAAACCCATTTAACTTTATTTTAAGAGGAGCACGATGAAGTGAATAGTAAGAAAACAGAAGTAATGGTCATATCGAAGAAACAACCATCACCATCATGCAGCATAAAATAAACAGAACAAATCTGAAACAAGTGCAACACGTCAAATACTTGGGCATCACTCAAACAGACAGCTGCCTTCATGAGAGAGTCCGGAATTCTACTCTGAAAGAGTCATGATCGCAGAAGAAGAAAAATACTTGGGCACAATAATCAAATCTGAAGAGGCACCACAGAAATAAAAAGCAGAATAGCTAAGGCTAAAAATAGCATTTCAGAAAATGAAAAACGTCTTATGCAACAAATCTATGTCAATAGAAGTGAGAAAGATAGTTCATCTGTGCTACATAAAGTCAATTCTGACCTATGGAAACGAATCAATGACAGTAAACAAACAAATGAAAAGACGATCAGAGGCTGCAGACTTGGGATTTCTCAGAAGAATGTTGAAAGTTCCCTGGACAGCTAAAAAAAAACCAACGAGGAAATTCTCAGAGGCCAACACAAAAAGCGAGCTCCTAAAAAACATGAGAAGGAAACAATCAACATTTTTCGGAGACATCATGAAAAGAGGAAAGTTGGAATACTTGGTTACAACTGGCAAAATACAAGGAAAGATAGATTACGGACGATAAAGAGAGAAAATGCTAGATAGTTTGGTGTCATGGCATGGAAAACAGTCAACAATAGAACTGATACAATGCACGGTAGATATAAGATTGTGGAAGGACATTATCGCCTACGCCAACTGGTATGGCACATGATGATGATGAAGATAATTATTTGTCTAATGGAAAATATATACACTGAAGAGTCTACTTTACCACGGTACAAATGTTAGTGTCCAATGTTGGGATCGTTTGATTATCGTTAAACCGAGATAGACGAATTCTTTCAAGATATGGGGCTCATTTCGTCATCTACTTTACAATGGTTTGTCTCATTTGCAACAGAATCCGGTATTTCCTTAACAATTCTAACACTTATAAAGATATTGCAGCGAAATTTGAACAGAAATGCTTTCAATGTGTTAGAAATGAAACGTGTGGGGACTGATTGGTCTCGATGCAAGACGCCGGTCTCGAGACAGAGAGGTTGTAAGTTCAATATCCGTTTGAACCAGTTGGGATTTTTATTTGTGATTTCTCTCTGAGACAACCACTCGTAGTGGCCCACAGCAAGGCCCGGCTTGAAACGTCAATTACTCATGGATGGAAAACATATGAGTATTTCCGAAGACGGAGTTATCTGCCTATTCGGCAAAGGATCCCTGTGCACACGGCTGCCAAGGAAAATGGATTAACACGCAAAACTCAGTTCCTAGTTTCTAGGGACTACGCCAGAGGTGAAAGATGGCGAACGCAAAATAAAAAAAAAAACATGAGATATGTCTGTAGTGTGTGTATACATGTGGCTGTATGAGTGTAGCATCACTGCCATAGGGGAGTGGAGAACTTGCACTTATCATGGACACATCTTTTGAGGGGGCGAGGGCCAGTGCTCTTTTGCCTTGGGTGCCTGATCTTCCCTGACCCACGGGACGTTGAGAGGTAAAATCTAGAAAAGGCCGGGTTCGGTAGAGAGTGGGACACCTTGTATCTTTAGACGTCAATTGCAATTTATTCCTCTGCTTAAACCTTTTTAAAAGTGTTATTCAGTTCAAATACAACATTGGTCCATTTAAGGTTTGTGATATCTCCATACAGCTTGTAACTGGTAATGGCAGGAAACGTTCATCTTATGATAGGCATGACTGTAGCAAATGTTCGGCAGTCATTTTGTGTGAGCCACAGCCACATTCATCAGAGTTTATATCCTATTATTGTTCATTCATTCATTCATTCATTCATTCATTCATTCATTCATTCATTCATTCATTCATTTATTGTACTCTCGAGCCGAAGACAACACATAGGGCGGAAGTCATACCTCTACACGATTGATTTGTTGCTAGTTCTGTTAGGTCTTGGGTGTTTCTTAGTTCCATAATTGCCTCTAGACCGGCAAGTCCCCCATACATTGTCCAGAATATGGGACTAATATGATTATCGACACATACACACGCACGAACGCACACTAATACACACTCACACACACACATATATATCTACAAGATCTAGAGGTAATTTGATCAACACAACCAAATACATTTTCAGAGACAGAGATAAACTGATCATCATAAAATCAAGCTACACACTTTAAAAAAAACCCACATCATGTCTCGCGGAAGATTGTTTCTTGTTTCGCTAATAACGTTTCTATTTTCGCTATAGAATGCTTCTAGCCTCGCTAAAAATTTCTCTAGACTCGCTAAAAGATGCTTCTTGTTTCGCTAAAGATTGCTTGGAATCTTGCTAAAGAAGGCCCTACTTTAATTTTACATGGCCAATATCCAAAGATATGGCACGCTGGTTGTACCAGAGGCTTCACAATTTGATCGTTTCACATTTTATGTAAGAAGGATATTAAGCACTTTGGGATATTTACATATTATTACGAGTATTTTCTTCTTCTTCTTCTTTCTTTTAACTCCCTGTGGAGCATAGGTCTTCGACAAATAATTTCCAAGTCGTTCTGTTCCTTGCCATTCTTATGCCATTATTCCATGCCTTTGCTTCCACCTGTCTTCTCCAAGAATATTTCGGTCTTTCTCTTTGTTTCATCCCCAGGGAATCCCAAAAGAAGGCCTGTCTTGTAATACTCTCAGTTGACTTCCACGGTATGTCCTATTCAGCTAGCATTTACTGTTACGAGCATTACTTGCAATTTAGCGTTTGTAATCAGAGAGCTGTCATTGTAAAAAGCATTGTTATGGAAACAGAACCATAGATTTTAGAAGCAGTGATCTCTGCAATATGTGCCATTTTGGCACGCAAGGTTTCTGTTTTTGAGATTGTGGTTCTGCCCTATGTGCCGTCTTCGGCTCGAAAGGACAATAGATAGAATTAGAGAGCTATGAGAGACAGCAACATGCATACTATGGGCCAAATTTTCGAGAGGGAATGAGAGCCTATAGATACCCCATGTGATCAATTCTTCCAAGATAATCTGTATATGAAAGTTGGTATATTAATCGTGCGCTGTCTCGGATGGTGCAGCTATAGACTACAGGGAGATTATAATGTCTGTTGCGCCAAGACAAGAAACAATGCTTCTTTAAAAGCTGGCAAGACCTATACTAAACGAGTCATATAATTTGAAAACATTGTTGGTGCTACTAACTAACAAATTAAAAAAATCTGGCCATGAAATGTCTGTCTATTTTCTTTTGCTTGTATTAGGCATTTTGCTCTGTCTGTCTCCCTGCCTTACTTTCTGTCGGTCTGTCCTTCCATATATCTGTCTGCCTTTATTTCTTTCTTTCTTTCTGTCTGTCGGTCTGCTTTTTTCTGTCTTTCTGTCTATGTCTATATAACCTTCCTTCTTTCTTTCTTTCTTTCTTTTTCTTTCTTTTTTTCCAAGAAATATAATAAAAACACTTCATACCTTCAAAGCAGAACACGGTGATTATCAAAGCGATGTCACAATCTAAACAATATCCACTCATGAAGCACCACAACTTAGACTGTATCCACTGTACTACAAATGTAGCTACAAACGAGAACTATAGTAAGCTCTCATAGCAAAAGAAAACAACACTCGAGCTTCATTCAGCTCGGATGAACCCAATTAGAAACTCCTTCATTGTATGTCTCCCCAAAAGTAGACCTGGTTCATGTAACAGAGACCTGTGAGTTTCTCAAACTGAGAGCAGGCAGGTATCCACAACGTCAGATAGTTGTGTGTTACCTGTTATAATCGTAAAGCCCAAACAAGACAATTTTTATTTTACTATTATTTCTACAGCCAGCTTTATTTTACCACCCCAGCCACATTTCAACCAGTAACCACAACTAGGGAACCATAATTTGGAAATAACATAAAAGCCAATTATGCTAAATAAAATGTCTGACTTGTTTTCTTATTTATTTTACCATAAGAAAAGATAAGAAATATATATATTTTTTAAAAGGCAAGTTCTGCTTATCTACCTGGGTTGTTATTTCTATAAGTGAGCGGGGGAAAAAAAATGTGATTTTTAGTGTTAAGTTAAAAAAAAAAAACTATGAGAGAAAATGTTTTATAAAGCTACAGGTAGGATTTGATTTCAAATTATTTCTGAAAACGTGTGTGGGTTTGTTGTGTGGGTTTATTGTGTGGGTTTGTTGTGTGGGTTTATTGTGTGGTTTGTTGTGTGGGTTTTGTTGTGTGGGTTTGTTGTGTGGGTTTGTTGTGTGGGTTTGTTGTGTGGGTTTGTTGTGTGGGTTTGTTGTGTGGGTTTGTTGTGTGGGTTTATTGTGTGGGTTTGTTGTGTGGGTTTGTTGTGTGGGTTTATTGTGTGGGTTTGTTGTGTGGGTTTGTTGTGTGGGTTTGTTGTAGGGTTTGTTGTGGGGGTTTATTGTGTGGTTTTGTTGTGTGGGTTTGTTGTGTGGGTTTATTGTGTGGGTTTATTGTGTGGGTTTATTGTGTGCGTTTATTGTGTGGGTTTGTTGTGTGGGTTTATTGTATGCGTTTATTGTATGGGTCTGTTGTGTGGGTTTATTGTGGGGGTGGAAGGACAAGTGGGAGGGCGAGGCAGGAGAGGTGAACATCAGGAAAATGATGTGGCAAGAAAGATAGAGAGATGGGGTGGTTTAAGGGACGGGAGTGTGTGTGCGTGACAAGAAGTAGATGGTAAGTGCGGAGAAATGAGTATAGGAGGTAACTGAGGAATAGAAAGGAGGAAAATGAGTTTATGGGAATGTTGAAAGAAGAGGTTATTGAGGAAGGTGGTAAAAGGATGAGTCTGTGAAGGGAAGGTAGGAGAGGAGGAGAAGGTAGCGATGGAGAAGGAAAGGGAGGAGAAAAATTAGTTGGAAAAGTAGCTGGGAGCTCAATGCTTCAGGAGGGTGTTAGAAGGAGGAGGAGGAGGTTGAATGAGGAGAAAAGACAAGAGGAGGAGGTTGAGTGAGGAGAAAAGACAAGAGGAGGAGGTGATTGCGATAACAGGAAAAGATGTGAGGAAAAAATTGGGGAAGGGGAGGTACGAGAAAGGAAAAGCACATTAAAAAGAAGAATAATCATTTTATGCAATTTTTTTTTCGGTTGCCAACTTTCAGCTCTTGCATAGTCCCTAGAGTCTAGAAACAGAATTGTGCATGTTAATCCGTTTTTCCCTGGCACTGGTAGCCGTGTGCACAGGTGTCCTTCGCCGCACAGGCGATATTCTCCGTAATCGGGGTACTCATATTTCTTCCGTCGATGAGTAATTGACGTTTCAAGCTAGGCCTCGCTGCTGAGACCTGGAGTGGTTGCCGCAGAGAGAAATCCCAAATAAAAATCTCAACTGGTGCAGCCGGGATTTGAACTCACAACCTCTCTGTCTCGAGACCAACCAGTCTCCCTTTAACTAAATAAAAATGTTGCGATTATGTTCTTACTTAAATTAACTTTAACACGTATTATCTGATTAATATTTCTGCTTATAGCAAACAACAAACGTTTTAATCCTGAAAATGTGTTACCGTCTTTTTTTTTATTTAGCATTCGATTAAGACGTACCATGACCTGTTACTAGTGAGGTCGGATAATTTTACCTGCTACTGTATGCAGTAAACAATACAACCTGTGGCTGCCCTGCTGCCTTGCAGGTAACCTCTGAAGAGTAAAAGGCTAAGGGAGGGTAAACTGAAGTAAAACAACCCCGCTGCCTTGTGGGTGAGACTTTTTTTAGGCTAGCGGAGCCAACCGTAAACAAACGGACGAAAGGCAACAGAATACCACCGTCGTAACTTCGTTGTACAATCATCAATCGCCATAGAGAACAACTGGAATATATTGTAACAACTAGAAAAATAGAAGGACGAAGAGATAAAGAGAAGCAAAGAGAAAAAATACCAGACAGCTTAAGAGAATGGCTTGGCAGAAGGTCAACAACAGAAATGATAAATAACTGTCAAGATCGAAAGTTGTGGAGATACATGATCACCTACGCCAGCAGGCCCGGTACTTGATGATGATGGCCTGTTATTTATTCACTTCTTGTGGAATTAAATGGCCAAGCTGTTCCAACACGGAGAGCAGTTTGAGAATCCCTGGTGTAAACGCTCATGATATAAGTTGGTTGAAGTGAGTAATTGTCACCTTCCTCTTCCTCCACTATTATGCTACTTTATCTGTTACATTTGTTTTACTTAGTGTAAATTCATTAAACATAGTTTACTGTGCTGGGGTGTTTCGGTGTTGGGGGCTTGCTTCTAATGTAACTGTGGTGATTTTGACGAAGTCATAAAACAATTAAAATGAAAAGAGAACTACTAAACACAATTCAAACAAGACAAATGAGATTTTTGGGCCATGTTAAAAGACACAACTACTACTAAAAGTAATCTTGGAGGGGAAAATACAAGGTAAAAGAGGCAGTGGCAGACCAAGACTAAAATGGACGAGTAACATCAAAAGATGGACAAACCAGCCTATGACAACCTGCACCATCAAAGCATGAGACAGAGCAGAATGGCGCTCCATGGTAGCCAACCTTCGTTGCGGAGATGGCACTCGATGATTATGATTTGGGGGAGGCGGGTTGTATATAATGATAACAAGAGTCGTCAATTGTGTACAACAGTCGAACCCTGCAAGATGGTTCATCATGTACGTGTCGTGATTCTTTATATCTGTCACTCGGCCTTCGTTGCACTAAGAAACATATGGTAATCCACAGAAATTAGGTTAAATAGAAAAATAATGTTTGTAAACTTCAATGTTAAGTCCGTCTGTTATATGGCTGTGAAACATGGAGGATTAAATCGCTAATGTAGAATTAAGGAAACGTTCCAGCCTAATACCAGTGGACAAAGAGATAAAACAAAGATGATGGCGCTATGTAGGAGAAACACTGCGGAAGCCAACTGAGAGAATACACGACAGGCCCTTTTTGGAAACCCCAAAGAAAAAAAAAACAAAGAGGAAGACCAAAATGTTCTCGGAGAAGACGACAGATGGTGGCAGAGATGAAAATAACGGGGAAGACATGGAATGATCTTAAAAGAATGGTAAGAAACAGAACTGCTTGGAAATTGTTTGTTGAAGAGCTATGTTCCACAGGGAGCAGAAAGGCAGAGGAAGAAGATATATGTCACTCTTTTTTGTCGTTCCACTCAGATTAAGTATTCATCATAAATGTAGGCCATATGTATGATCGTTCCACTATACATAACCCATCTTGTCCACTCTGATTAACAATCCACACAATATGACGGTCCGTCCACTCTGTTTAAAGATCCACCCTATATGTCCACTCTTTAACAATCACCTTATATAACGGTCCACTCTTTTAACAATACACCCTATATGATGGTCCACTCTTTAATGATCCACCCTATATGACGGTCCACTCTGTTTAACGATCCACCCTATATGTCCACTCTTTAACAATCAACCTTATATAATGGTCCACTCTTTAACAATACACCCTATATGACGGTCCACTCTGTTTAAAGATCCACCCTATATGTCCACTCTTTAACAAACAACCTTATATAATGGTCCACTCTTTTAACAATACACCCTATATGATGGTCCACTCTTTAATGATCCACCCTATATGACGGTCCACTCTGTTTAACGATCCACCCTATATGATGGTCCACTCTTTAATGATCCACCCTATATGACGGTCCACTCTGTTTAACGATCCACCCTATATAATGGTCCACTCTTTTAACAATACACCCTATATGATGGTCCACTCTTTAACGATCCACCCTATATGACGGTCCACTCTGTTTAACGATCCACCCTATATGATGGTCCACTCTTTAACGATCCACCCTATATGACGGTCCACTCTGTTTAACTATCCACCCTATATGATGGTCCACTCCTTAACGATCCACCCTATATGACGGTCCACTCTGTTTAACGATCCACCTATATGATGGTCCACTCTTTAACGATCCACCCTATATGACGGTCCACTCTGTTTAACGATCCACCCTATCCTTTAACATACACTTTTGGTTACCAGGAAGACCAACTTGACGGTGAAATGAGGTCTTGATGAGCTATAGGTCTTAGACCATTTTGTGTCGACCGCAAGAATTCTGGGAAATCGGAATGAGTACCTACTCGTTAAGTGTGCCTCTCCCCTTCACCCAATAATGATGTGACCTTTCTCAATGAAGTTTCATACTTTACTTCTCTATGACCATATATAATGTCATCCTAGTTATTTAAAACACACTAGAGATATGACAGGGTCCTTTTGAGAAAGGAAGCGCTGTTTGAAATATCCTCAAGAACTTTAAGTTCCACGAGAGGAGCAAAGTGATGATATCATCTAATTAGGGGATGATTGGTCTCGAGGCAAGACGCCGGTCTCGAGACAGAGAGGTTGTGAATTCATATACCCCGGTTAAACCAGTTGGGATTTTTATTTGTGATTTCTCTCTGCGGCAGCCACACCTGGTCTCAGCAGCGACGCCCGGCTTGAAACTTCAATTACTCATCGACGGAAAAAAAAATGAGTACATCCGAAGACGGAGTTATATGCATGTGCGGTGAGGGACCCTTGTGCACACGAAAAGGGATACCTGTACGCACCTGCCTGTGCCAGGAAAAAATGCATTAACACGCAAAATTAAGTTACAAGTCTCTATGGACTACGCCAGAAGTGAAAGCTGAAGAACGTAAATTAATAATAATAATAATAATACCTACTTCTATCCACTTGTACGAATAATCCGAAACTTAAAACCTACAAACCCACAAACTTAAAACCTACAAACCCACAAACTTAAAACCTACAAACCTACAAACTTAAAACCTACAAACCTACAAACTTAAAACCTACAAACTTAAAACCTACAAACCCACAAACTTAAAACAAAATGACAAATTCAGGAAAGAAATCAGTAGTCAGTTCACACATTCTTGAGACAAATTAACATTAAGAAAGAAAAAAAAACTTCAGACAAGTCGACAGCTTCATGAAATAAAAACATATACTGATATCGTTGATAAAAACAAATACACATAGGTTCACCTTATTTTTGCGCTGAAATATATTCTGTAAAGTAATTGAATAAACCACAATGATATTCTTTGATTTGTGTGGAACAAAAGATTCTTTACGTAACAAGAAATCATAAATCCTAAACGATTAATCGGTGTGAGCATATCTTGTTTGATTGAACAAGAACGGCAACCTTGCAGTAACGGCCACATGTTAACGAGAATTAACTAGGCCGTGTTCTCACAAGGGGGCACTTGAAACCAACTGGAGCAGACACAATATCCGGAAAATATAAATTTAGGGACGACATTGAGAAATATTCTTGAGGAGAGAGAGAGAGAGAGAGAGAGAGAGAGAGAGAGAGAGAGAGAGAGAGAGAAAGCAGAGAAGGTAACAAAAAAGTGTGTTATGTGTAGTATTTATTAAAATAACGGTCTTACTACTGATCTAAGTATGCAGAAATGTGATTAAATAAGCATTTGACACTCTACATTTGTACTTCACCTATTGAGCAAAGAATATCAAAAGCGAAGAAAAGGGGTCTGAGTGTACAGCAAAGGGGTCTGAGTGTAGAGCAAAGTACCATGATAACAGAGCAGAGAACAATTTCTAGTGCTCGTAGTGAAAAGTGTACACACAGTCAAAGTATAAGTTCATTTTAACCATTTTTGATGAATGAAATCACATATTTATAAACCTTCAGCCTTCCTGAGCGGACAGACTTGCGACCAAGTTAAAAGTAGGCAATGGAATCGAGTGGAAACAATGTTGTGGGAGGCCGAGAATTATGGACACAAGAACCATCAGTCTCTCGCCAAAATCGTTCAAACTGGCCAATGAAAGTGTAGAAAATAAACCGCAGCAGTACATGATGGAGAGAGTAAGCATTGCGGTATTTAATGTTACTTCTGTCAATAGGGAGCTACACAAGATGAATACACAAAAAGGGTGCACATTTCAACATGACAGCAGCCAAAGCACACAGTTCATACTGCCAAAGCATGGCTGTAAGAGAAGACCGTGACACTGAAGGGACCAGCGACAGTCCTGACCTAAACCCAGTTGAAAACGTCAGATCACTGCTCAAGTATCTTTAAAAAAAGAGTGCACACAGACCTTGAACAATTCAAGAATGTAGCTGAAAAATGCTGGGACAGTCTGACTCACAAATACTAAGCTATAAACACTTGTGAGAAGATGCCACACCCCCACCCTGGCTTGGCTTGCTGATGAAGGCAACATTATATTGTACGGAGACCACCTTTAGTAGATAGAAGAGGTGAGAGGTGAGATGATCCGAACACGAGTTGTCTCTAGTGTATTGAAGATGATAAAGGTAAAGGTAAAGTACGAGACTTGAACCGGCGTCTTAGCACGCGAGTTTACACCCATATGGGCTCGGCCGCCTATCCAGAAATGTTCGGAGATTTCTGTATAGTGTCGCCTCCAGCATCTAAACTCAGATGCGAGGCAACATTCCTCACCTTCCCAGGGTAATACCCTGGTACCCATTTCTGCCAGCGGCTGGGTCGACCGTGGGGGTATTTATTTTTCCAACCACGAGTACAACTCACACTGCTCCCAGCGGGAATCGAACACGGGTTGTCCGAACGTCGGTAGTCCAGTCGGGTGGTTTTCCCAACTAGGCTACCGAGGCCCCCATTGAAGATGATTTGTCGACTAAACGAAATTATTACTTTCACATAGAACGTGTCTTTGTTTATCAACGTAGGCAGAAGAGCGCAGTAGGGAACCACAGTTATGTTTTCTTGATTACGTGAGTCAGGAAGCCCGCCATTGGTTAGAGAGCCACTGTCCTGTGAAAACGGGGCCCAATTCGTATCATTCTCCTAACGTCCAACTTCTTCCAGCACTTTCCCAAAACAGAATTGCGTCCCCTAAATACTAGTGAAAGTACTCAAGATGGCTTCAGCTCAGATACACAAACTCCGTAGCACCAACGAAGACCTTGACCCCGACCTCCTTAGAAGCCTCTTGCGACATGCGTGGCAGGTGACAGTGACTCCATTCTTTTCTTTCCTGGCCTTGGTCAGGACTGCGGTAGCCACATGGACAAGAAAGAAAGTGATTGCACAGCTAAAAAAGAAGGAAAGGAATCGATATGACAAGTAACCAATATTTCATTACAAACAGAGACAGCGACTGAAACGATTTGGCCATCTCCGAAAAAAAAATATGAAAATGCCTAACCATTTAGAGTATAGGTTGATATAGACCATGAAGAAAACCTAGAAAAAGAGGGCGGAATAATACTAAAGGCACTTTGCAACAACACAAGTTGACTTTCCAAGAAGACAAGTTAGCGCAGGAATCCTTGCCGGAGAGGAGGAAAGAAAACATCCACGCTAATTAGGATAACAAGAAAAGGGATGATGATTTTAATTATGAAATAAGGAGTAGGATAATGTTTTTTTTTTTACAGATTGCCATATAACACCTTCAAGTCAGGTCAGGTAATTTTACCTGCTGTTGTATGCAGTAGACAGTACGACCTGCTACTGCCCTGATGCCTTGCAGGTATGCTCGGGAAAGTAAAAGGCTATGGGAGAGTGTCCTAAATTAAAACAATCTCACTGCCTTGTGGGTGAGACTTTTCAGTGAAAGGCTAGCGGAGTCGACTGTAAACAAACCGACGGAAGGCAACAGAAAAACACCGTCGTAGCATCTTTGTATAACCATGGATCGTCACTCCATTTGTGGGCGTGTAATGAGAAGGGAACAGCTGACCATATTGTGACAACTGGGAAAGTTGAGGGTCGAAGAGACAGAGGGAAGCAAAGAGAAAAGATAACAGACAGCTTAAGAGAATGGCTTGACAGAAGGTCAACAACAGAAATGATAAATAACTGTCGAGATTGAAAGTTGTGGATAGACATGATCACCTACGCCAGCAGACAATATACTTGATGATGATACAACGACAATCAATACAGAAGTACAAGTTTTGAAACAAGGCTGCGACTGTCACGCCGATATCATTTCTTTGATCTTCATCAGCGTTTTCTTAGTCTGGAAAGTAAAAGTCATAGCAGTCGCAACGTAGTATACACGTCAACATAAATAAACTCACCCCGATTAAAGAAAAAAGAACATTTACCATGTCGAGCATAGAACCGGCGTCGTGTCCACCTGGATGGCAAGCGACAACCTTTATCGTAAAGGAAAAGGAAGTCCTCTATCATAATATTATAGTTAGTGGAGAGATGTATTAAACTTCACGTTACTTAGCCAATCTGACAACGTGATGGTCAGTTCTCTTCCTCGCTGCTATTAACTAGTTAACTCAAAGAGCCATGACTTGACTTTTCAGCTGAATAGAGCGTCACGCTGATATCGATCTTATGTCAACTATCAAAATAAGCAATACGTCGATATAGAGAGAGAAATCCACATTACGATCTTTGTTCTAGAAAAATAACACACGAACATGGATTGGTATTAAAACATAAATAATGAAAAATACGATTTACCTGAAGTTTTCAATACACTAAATCCAAGCAGGTTGTTAGGGCGCTGTGATAATCCTACCGATCGCTTCTCCGGTGAGCGATTGTCTAAGGCTGAATTATAATCGGTCTAGGCACGTCTCGTGGTACAGGACAGCACACGGCAAACAACGCCAGTAGTCGGGCTAAACAAACCAGCACTGAGCGAGCTTGGTTGAGTTTTCATTTGTTTGAGTTTTTATGCGAGTCGGTTCTGGAGCCCAATTGTGCCACGTCAGTAAACAAATGTTAGATAGCGGTACAATAAGGAACCGACCAGGTATTTAGTCTTTTATATAGGGCATTGGATTAACAGAAATAATGAAGTTCTGAAAAAGCTATAAACGGAAAAATTGCCTTGTAAACGCAATTCGATAAGACAAATGATATTTGTTAGATATGTAAAGAGAGGCGAGACATCTCACAGCGGCAGATGACTTGCAGAAGGTCCAGTGAACCAGAACCATCCAGACCCTACTCCAATTGTTCGCGGTGCCTCTAGAAACAGACTAACCAATCTAGTCTGGTCAAGCGATTAGGGATTGCAGAAAGACTGGAACATGATACTCAAGTGCAGTGCTGAAGTCGGATGCATTGGGCAGATATGTAAACCGAAACATAATGCATCTACTCTCATCTAACGTCCTTTTAAGGACGGATGAGTAAAAGGCCTACCCATTCCTTTCTTAGTTATCCCTGAGCGCCAAAAAGAAAGAAGGATATATATATATATATATATATATATATATATATATATATATATATATATATATACAGGGTGTTTTTAAAGTTGCAGTGCAGTGAATTTATACTCTCTAAAGAAAAAACGTCACCAGAAATGCGGTTAACTAATGAGTCACACAAATTGTAAAATAAATGGTATTATTCAAATATACTTGACTGCTATCGGCGAGCTTATAATGGGTAATGTTGGTATTAGCACAATAAAGTTGTGCCTAAAGCATATGTTGAAAATGTACACCACGGGCCTCAAGACATGTCGTGATTCGTCTTTCCATATTTGCGAAAACCTTCAGAATAATGTCTGGTGATATTTGTTTAATCTTGTCTACTATTTCAGTCTTTAGGTCATTAATTGTCTGCTGATTATTTTCATAAACTTTCCCCTTCAATGCCCCCCACAGATAATAATCTGGGGGTATTAGATCTGGTGAACGAGCAGGCCAGATTCCACGTGAAATAATGCGATTTGCAAATATGCTTTCTAAATAATTGAGTGTTGTTGTGGCTGTGTGTGCTGTTGCCCCATCCTGCTGAAACCAGGATTCCATAATTTCCCGTTCTGTAAGGTGTGCTATGAACGGTTCCAGAATTAAAGTACGGTAACGTTCTGCATTTATTGTTTCATTAAAAAATATAGGTCCTATTATCCGCATACGACTTATAGCGCATCACACTCCGACTTTTTGATCGTAAAGCGGCACTTGATGAAATTCATGGGGGTTTTCACTGCTCCACAGCCGATTGTTCTGACTGTTCACATAACCGGATAAATAAAACCAGGTATCATCAGTGAAAAAAGTGACGTCAAGGATGGCAGCGCCATGTTCATAAATAAAATTCTGAAACCACATGCAGTAGTTTAAACGGGATTCATAATCTATTTCTTGGAGTTGAGACACTTCAGTTAATTTGTATGGACGATAGTGTAGTTCACTTCTTAAACCTTGTGGACAAAACTCTTAGATATTTGCACCTGTTGAGACAAGTGGTTTAAAGATGCATTTGGACTCATTGTAATTCTGTCTTGGAGTTCCATAATTTGGTCTTGTGAAATTGAAGGTCTTCCAGATCGGTATGCATCTACCACACTACCGGTTTCACGAAACTTTTTGATCAATTTTGTAACAGAATTTCGGTGAGGGACTTGTGAGTCTGGAAATTTCCTCACGAATTGTCTAATGACCTCATCCGTATATTTACCGCCATTACGAAAGACATGCTCAACCAGAAATACCCTGTTTTCAATCGTCACACCATTTCCTTCAAGCAATGAGACAGTGAAAGTAGCGTAGTGCCCGTCCTTTACGTAAATAAAATCTTAAAGGAAGCAGCGGTTTGTTCATAAATGTGGTTTACAAAATTGTGGTACGTAGATGATGATTACGTCATTTACTGAATATTAGAAATATTCACTGCACTGCAACTTTAAAAACACCCTGTATATGAAGAGACACAATAACTTAAAGTCATATTAGAAGGGAAATACAAGGTAACAGAGGTTGGGACTGACAAGGGCTAAAGTTAGCTAACAACAAGAAGAGATGTACTGGAGAACCAATGACATCAAGTACTATTAAGGAATGAGACGGAGTGAAATTGTATTCCGCAGTAGCCAGTCTTCCATGCGAAGACGGCAGAAGATAATGATATGATCTTCATATGACTGACCCACTGGCATGAGGATGAAATGAAATCGAGTTCAAATCTGTCCTGGCATTCTCATGTCAAACCATTTGATAAGGAACGGATACCTCTACTACGATATTCATAACTCGCATGAGATACTGAATGAAGGAAGAAAAGAAGGCGGAGATAGGGGTTGTGGTCTAGCTGGTCTACAGGTAAGAAATCAGTTCGATCTGCACCACGTGGGGTAGGAATTTCTCTCTTCAAATTCGTTGTTTCTTAGCGGCCTTACATGAACTCAAGTCTCTTAGCATTATTTATATTCGATTTCAAGACCTCTCAAGAAACTGGCTAAAAAAAAAAAAAAAAACAGTAGGCAAGAAACGGTCGTTGCACGGGCAAAACGCATCTACACTCACTTAACAAGTACAAGGTGGGCGCTGAAGATGAAGAAAACGAAGAGGAAAACTACATAAACGACAAATACATATTTATTTTCTTATTCATATGGAGAGAACACAGTGAGAGACATTACTTTACGATACTTTACGAGGCGTATATACAGTGATCTCTGCAATATGTGCCAGTTTGGCTCGCAAGGTTTCTGTTTTTGAGATTGTGGTTCTGTCCTATGTGCCGTCTTCGGCTCGAAAGGACAATAGATAGATAGATGGATGGATGGATGGATGGATGGATGGATGGATGGATGGATGGATGGATGGATGGATGGATGGATGATGTGGATGGATGGATGGATGGATGGATGGGTGGATGGGTGGATGGGTAGCTAGATAGCTAGATAGATAGATAGATAGATATAGATAGATAGATAGATAGATAGATAGATAGATAGATAGATAGATAGATAGATAGATAGATAGATAGATAGATAGATAGATAGATAGATAGATAGATAGATAGATAGATAGATAGATAGATAGATAGATAGATAGATAGATAGATAGATAGATAGATAGATAGATAGATCGATAGATAAATAGCTAGATAGATATATAGATGTACAAAAGGGGAGAGACATTACTATACAAGGTTTATATACAAAAGGGGAGAGAACACAGTGAGAGACATTACGAGGTGTATATACAAAAAGAGGAGAGAACACAGTGAGAGACATTACTTTACGAGGTGTATGTACAAAAAGGGGAGAGAAACACAGTGAGAATTACTTTACGAGGTGTATGTACAAAAAGGGGAGAGAAACACACAATTCGATGTAGAAAAAGAGAATATAGCCACTGTCACCTGCCAATTACGCCACAGAAGACGACTACGGACTTTTGGAGTCTACGGTCTTTGCTGGTGCTACAGAGTTCATGCATATGAGCTGAAGCCATCTTCAGTGCCTTCGCTAGTGTATGGCAGGTGTGTTTCATAATGTGGAATGTGCTGAGGAGGGGGATCTGAACACTATGGGGTTGTCTGCTGAGCAATGAAGATGATCTTACGACTCATACTAGACCTAGAGTAGTTATTATTTTAAAATATGATGCTGTTATGTTGTCATTTGCGAAGCGAGCACTTTTGAATGACGTTATTTGTATACCCCCCCCCCCATCCCTTTTTACCATCAACATTTGCAGCATCAATATTGTTGTACATTGCTGGACGATTCATCAACACTGATACAACCGTGCATTTGTGAAAGCTTGAAATGTCGCTGTCATCTTTCATCTGCTCCCCGTGTGATCTGTCATCAAACAATTGCTTTCACTGACATTGATTCAGCATGCGTAGAACATCACAAGCGCAGACAACTGCGGCTGCGATCTGCAAAGAAGGGCGTTTATGTTTGGCTTGCAGTATTGTGTTAGGTCATCTTCTGTGTCTTGCACATATTCAATCCTTCTAACTTCATATATTTTGACATTGAACAACAGAGACCTCGTAACAGCCTCGGTTAATATGTACATCATTCTACATATCGTGAAACACGACTCATATGATTTTTGATGGAGCTATAAATTTAATCTCATTAAACATACATTCTCATTTCATTAGGATATGCCGGATCGAAAGATGTGGGTATCACAACTTTGCTATAAACGTTGCTCATTATTATATACAAATCGTATTTCTAAGAACAAAAAAAAAAGTGACAGAATAAAAATGATATATTTCAGTAGCCTCAAATGGTGCCAGTAGCTCGCTGAAACCCCTTTTAAAACAATTTCAATGTTACCTAGTCAGGATAAGTTTAATAGGAAATTCCTCGTCTCCAAAAGTAACTTAATATAGATACCATGCCCGTGTCTAAATGACGATCGTAGAAAAGACTCGGTCGAGCTCCACTATTTGTACTCCCGCCCGTCTGCCTTTTTTCATATTCTGCCCTTCTTGTGCACCCCAAATGCTGAACATTGTTTAAGTAATATTAATATATTATTTAAAAGCCAACTGCAAGCATTACCTCATAAACTTTCATTTGGAACTCACAGAAAAAAAAGAGGAAAATGGCAGAAAGCACACTGAGACGAAAAAGACAGAGATCACAAGGATATGAAACGCCTTGTGAAGATTGGAGGAGGGCAGCAAATAATAGAAAGAACTTGGCCCTACTGTTGATGGCACATATTAATTTAAAAAAAAGGAAGAATAGAAAGTGAACAGATTATTATTAGATTATTAAGTAGGAGCATAATGGCGCTCCATGGTAGCCAACCTTCGTTGCGGAGACAGCACTCGATGATGATGTAGGAGCAGGTGGTGATCGATGGAATGAGGTCGGTGACTGGTCAATCAATCACACGTGACGTCAGTTCGACATCAGGAAAGATCAACGGTTTATTTTTGGCTCTAGTCGAGAATTAAACAAAAACCATTACATGTAAAAGACATGACGTTACATGGACTAGACAAATGGTTTTTGTTTATATCTCTCTGTAACTCTTTTTCTATCCGTTATTCTTTTTCTTAATTACATAATCTCTGATCGTTGGGGTACCACTAACAGACTTAGGGGTGGGGGGGGGCCTCGGTAGCCTAGCTGGGAAAACCACCCGACTGGACCACCGACGTTCGGACAACCCGTGTTCGATTCCCGCTGGGAGCAGTGTGAGTTGTGCTTGTGGCTGGAAAAAAAAAAACCTCCACAGTCGACCCAGCCGTTGGCAGAAATGGGTACCAGGGTATTACCCTGGGAAAGTGAGGAATGTCGCCTCGCATCGTGAGTTTCGATGCTTGAAGCGACACTATCCTGAAATCTCCGAACATTTCTGGATAGGCGGCCGAGCACATATGGGTGGAAACTCGCGTGCTAAGACGCCGGTTCAAGTCTCGTACTTTACCTTTACCTTTAACAGACTTAGTCAACCTTCCCCATTTTTCTCTATCTTCAGACATTCTCTGAAAGTTTTCCTTACCTTGACCTCAAATGGATACATCTCATTTCCCCCTTCTTTGGACTGCAACCTTTACGTGCATGTCATGTCACCGCTTATAACGTTAACATCGTTTCCAAAGTTGATTGTTTAATTGACCAAGGAACCGTTCAGCAAGAGAGCTATCAACGAATCATTGCTGTTGAATTTCACCATTATCGGTGAATTAAAACCATCTAGATTTTACTTCGTCTCTTCTAGAAACAGACCAACTAGTCTCGTCTGGCAAAATTAATAGGGATCGAGAAGGAAGGCAAGCCGATACTCAAAATTCACTTCTGAAGTCGGATGTGTTGGGCCGAAAGGCGCAAATATCACAGTTCTACTGCAAACCACAACACAGCACATCCACACCCACCTAAAGTTATTTAACATTCGTTAACCTGTTTTTTACTGTATCCTGCTAATTTCGAAAGACGACACGTCTCAACTGCCAATTAATTTCCCTGAATAAGAAGATGGCCATTAGAGATGTGAGCTCCATCCTAGTTGACAATTTTGTTATCTTTCTAACCATCTGTTGAAATGAAAAAAAAAGAAGACTATATAAAAGGACGTGCAACAAACGAGTCAAATTCCTGAAAGGTATGTGTAAAATATAGGGAGCCACGATAGTTCAGTTGTTAGTGAACTAGACTAGAAAGGAAAATTGGTAGGGTTCGATCCCAACAGACGGCTTCCGGGTTCACCCAGCCTTAAATGGGTACCAGATTTTTTTATGGGAAAGTAATAGTAAAGCGGCACGGGCGTAATACCGACCACATTACCCCAAAAATCATGTGCTGAAGGTCTGTAAAATGTATGGTCACTAACAACATATTCCCTATACGCCACTTGGCGTGACAGGGGCTCTTTACTTTTTTGTTCTAATGTGTAAAATATAAATTAGCTATACGTGTAATCAACACCTGGTGGTAGCATGGTATTTGTCGCCACGGACAGTGATTCTTAACATTTAATGTCAACGTACCACCATTGAATATATTCGCTTATCGTGGACTCTAGAAATAACATCACAAATATGAAATGTCACGAATAGAAATAACATCACAAATATGAAATGTCACGAATAGAAATAACATCATAAATATGAAAATGTCACGAATAGAAATAACATCATAAATATGAAATGTCACGAATAGAAATAACATCACAAATATGAAATGTTACGAATAGAAATAACATTACAAATATGAAATGTCACGAATAGAAATAACATCACAAATATGAAATGTCACGAATAGAAATAACATCACAAATATGAAATGTCACGAATAGAAATAACATCACAAATATGAAATGTCACGAAAAGAAATAGCATCATAAATATGAAATGTCACGAATAGAAATAACATCACAAATATGAAAATGTCACGAATAGAAATAACATCACAAATATGAATTGTCACGATTAAAAATAACATCATAAATATGAAATGTCACGAATAGAAATAACATCACAAATATGAAATGTCACGAATAGAAATAACATCACAAATATGAAATGTCACGAATAGAAATAACATCACAAATATGAAAATGTCACGAATAGAAATAACATCACAAATATGAAAATGTCACGAATAGAAATAACATCACAAATATGAACTGTCACGAATAGAAATAACATCACAAATATGAAAATGTCACGATTAGAAATAACATCACAAATATTAAATGTCACGAATAGAAATAACATAACAAATATTAAATGTCACGAATAGAAATTACATCACAAATATTAAATGTCACGAATAGATATAAGAGCACAAATATTAAATGTCACGAATAGATATAACAGCACAAATATTAAATGTCACGAATAGATATAACAGCACAAATATCAAATGTCATGAACTGATATAACAGCACAAATATTAAATGTCATGAACAGATATAACAGCACAAATATTAAATGTCATGAACAGATATAACAGCACAAATATTAAATGTCATGAACAGATATAACAGCACAAATATTAAATGTCACAAAGAACAAAATAGCACAATACGAACAAGGCAGTAAAATTAAAACTACTGAGGGCATGTATCGTCCCAATAGTAACATATGGGCATTGAAATGTGGACAATCTTGCAAATAATGAAGAAAATGGGTTCTTTCGAAACAAAATGCTGCAGAAATATCCTTGGGATACCCTGGATAATGAAAAATGGCAATGAGGACATAATAATTGAAAAGAATAGGCCTATAAACATCATGCAGAGGAAATTTAAATATTACGGACACGCCAAAAAAATGCCCCATTTAACACAAGGTTGTCTGTGGAATGTCGAGTTTGTTTGCTATGCTTTCACTCACTCTCTCTCTCTCTCTCTCTCTCTCTCTCTCTCTCTCTCTCTATATATATATATATATATATATATATATATATAGAGAGAGAGAGTGATTACCTGTTACCTGGACTGCTTCACACCTATCTTGTTATCCCGTCTGGCCTCCCGTCCTATCACGTGACTGGTTTCCCATCAACCTCTTTTCTTTCCGCCACATTTTACTTAAATTTGAAATTCATTTTCGCTGTGAGCTGTGCTGTTGGAATTTGCCCTCAGTTAAGTATTGCTTCTATTATATATATATATATATATATATATATATATATATATATATATATATATATATATATATATATATATATTACTCACGTATTTTCACATATTATATATTGTTACCCTCTGATACTAGCACATCTCTTTCTTTCATCATCTCATCTCTTGTCCCTCTGTTTACTTCTCCTTGACTTACCTGCTCGCTCACCCTAGATGTAGCAGTATTTATCTTGATCTTATTGTTTAATTGATATCTGCTCTCGTTTTCTGAAGAAGCGGCATGTCGGCCGAAACGTCAGTATTTTGTTGTGTTCCTTTCTTGTAAAGCTATCACCATACCTTATAGGGTGTACATTACACCCCACTACTGGCTCCTTCCTACCAGCTTTACAGCAGCACTACAATTATTTACCTGTTCCCTACAATAAGATCTGCCCAGACATAATCTTTTTGACGGTCTGTGACGAGTGTACTGTTTTACAAAGGACATGCGACCTCATGAAACTGGGTCCTTACAGTTTAACTTATGATGTTAAATTAAAAAAAAGTAAAGTACCCCCGTCACGCCAAGTGTTGTATAGGGAATATGGTGTTAGTGACCATACATTTTACAAACCTTCAGAACATGATTTTTTTGGGGTAATGTGGTCGGTATTACGCCCGTGCCGCTTTACTTTTTCTGTACCAGAAAAAGATCCGGTACCCATTTAAGACTGGGTGAACCCGGAAAATAAATCCATTTTTGACAATAGAAACAAGAAAAAGAGTTCTTAAATGTTATGTAGAGCCAGTCTTAACATATTGATGTGAATCATGGACAATAGGACAACAGACAAGAAAATAACTGGAGTTTGTAGAAATGTGGTTTTACAGAAGAATGTTGAGAATACCATGGACAGCTAAGAAGAGTAATGAAGATGTTCTGAAAGAGGTCAATGCAAAAGAGAGCTAATTTCCAATATTAGGAAGAAACAATCATCATTTTCTGGCCATGTAATGAGAAGAGAACAGCTGGAATATATTGTAACAAACGAAAAAATTGAGGGACGAAGATATAGAAGGAATCAAAGAGAGAAAATACCAGACAGCTAAAGAGAATGACTTGGCAGAAGGTCAACAACAGAAATTACAAAGAACTGTCGAGATCGACAGTTGTGGAAAAACATGATCACCTACGCTAGTAGGCCCGGTACTTGATGATGGTGAACCCGGAAGCCGTCGTTTGGGATCGAACCCTACCCCTTGTCATGGTCATGTTGTTAAATACTTATCATTGTCTATGGTTACAGACCGAAGAAACAGGCACTGGACGTTCCACCATATAGCATCCTTTAGGGCAGAAACAAGGTCTCCCCACTTCTCGTGGTTTGTAGTCATCCTTTAAAGGGTGTCCCCCACCTCTGGCCCATATTGTTCATACCTGTCTCTACTGTTCTTCTAAAAGAGGTTATCTTTTTTCTACCACTGTTTCACACTCCCTTTGCTTTACTGCATTAGAGGTTATTTAAACATTACGGGCAGCACATATTTATTTAAATTTGTTCACTAGCGGACTTCACATTTGAAAAGAATCGACAACTAATGAGATGCAGACACTCACAATATATTTTAAGCGCGATTTAATTGAATTAGTGAAAATAGTTATAACAATAATAATTACTACTACTTCTACTATTACTATTTCAATTACTACTACTACTACTACTACTACTACTATTACTATTTCAACTACTACTACTACTACTACTATCACTACTTCAACTACTACTACTACAATCACTATTTCAACTACTACTACTACTACTACTATCACTATTTCAACTACTACTACTACTATTACTATTTCAACTACTACTACTACTACTATTAATATTTCAACTACTACTACTACTACTACTACTATTTCTAATATTACTAATAATAATAATAATAATAATAATGATATATTAACACTGAAATATCTAACATTGCAAAACTGATTGGATACATTTTAGTTTATCGGATTCAATTATTAATGTATTCTTTTTTAATTAATTGATTAGTCGCACGATGCATCAGTGGCAGACCAAGAAGAAGATGGTTTCAAGACATCAAAGAAACACTGAACACAACAGAAGAATTGGGAGATCTGGCTAGAGCAGAGATTCGTTTGGATGGGCTGTGGTCATTGCAGCGTTCTGGAAAGGGCATGCAACCTGATTATGCTCATACATTGAACATATAAGCCTTGTTATATTGGGTGTCTTATTCTTTTTCTTTCCTACCTCATTTGTCTTTCAGCGTCGAGGGGAGATATAAATTGCGGTGTTTTGCTCTTCATTTCGCCTCTGCTGCTGTTATGTTTCCTAGTGTTTCTAACATTCCGTCAATCCATTTTTTCGTGGTCGGCCTTTGAGTCTGGTGTTCTTGCAACATTTATTGAAGGCTCGTTGTGTTGTTTTTATTTTTCTGCATTGTCACGTGGCCAAACCGTTTTATCTATTGTTTCTTTATATATTCTAGAGCTGGTTATTGGACTTCTATGTTGGGTTTAATTTTTGAAAATCGTATTCTGAATTCTGACTCAAAAGGATATTGTAACTATTTTATAAAAAAAAACAATAGAATAAGATAAACAACAACATAAACAATTTTAAACACAAGTATTTTGTTACAAAATGCATAAATACTTTCATTAACTTCTTTGATGAATGCATATCTTCTGGTATACAAAGTCTGAAATTTAAATCGATTCTGAAACCGACAATGTAAAAGCACTATTCGCTGATATTTATACTCTATATGTTTTCTTTGCTTTTAATTGTAACTGTTTATAACATAATTTTTCAGCACTCGCGACAGTGACCCTCTGCAGTGCCATACTGGACGTCAGGTTGAGAACTATTAGGCCTGTACGTTTACAGGTGTTAGGTCACAGACCTTCGACAGAGTCATCGTACCTGTTGTCAAATTGCTATTGCATCATGTACAAATATACCACGGTCGGTGTTTAACTTTCTTATTTTTGTTACAAAATGTCAGGTGTCATTTAAAAAAAATTAATAATTTTAGTTGCCTTGCGTGTTGCACCATCCGCTAAAAAATAATTAGTCCCTCTGTGTTATACCAACCGCTAAACATAAATTAGTCCTCTGTGAGGCGTATCATCCTTTTCAAATGCATTTTATTTCTTTCATGTGAATAATTTGGTCTATGTACGGTTGCCACGTGTTAAAAATAATGTAAAATGTGTAGCGTCCCATATATTAATCATAATTTAGTTCCTGTGTTGTTTGCCATGTATTAATCATTTTTTTTTTAAATTTATTAAATGTGGTATGCCTTATGTTACAAATAATTCAGCCTCTGCACTTGTGTGTCATTCCTCCTCAGATTGATGAAGTAAGCAATGTACGACTAGTGGAACTGTGTAGGACGAATTCTCTATTTAGGTATAGTAGGACAACGTCTCTATTTCTTCTATCTTTGCGGTCATTCTTCTCATTATACCCCATCTCTACCCATACAAAAAAGTAAAGTACCCCCGTCACGCCAAGTGTCGTATAGGGAATATGGTGTTAGTGACCATAAATTTTACAGACCTTCGGCACATGATTTTTGGGGTAATGTGGTCGGTATTACGCCCGTGCCGCTTTACTTTCCCAGGCATCTCTACCCATGCTGTACAAATACACTTACACTGTTTTTTATCCATTTTCGTCGTCTGCCTGCTTTCAGTGTGTGCAATTGTTTCTTCTTCTTTGCATCTTCTTCGTAATCCCATAACTGAGAGTCGTGCTGGCACTACTATATGACTTCATTGACCTTCTCCATTGATCTATATCTTCACCCATTCTTTGAGACTAGCGAAACCGAGTCCATTCTATTAAATTTTCAGATACAGCTTCATCTAACTACTTTGAATGTAGAACAAAATAAGTGTTCGTATTTTATTTTCCTGGAAATTCACAAATGAGCAAATGAACTAAAGTATCAGTGACAACTACTGTTTTCTTATAATAAGCAAAAGAATGCCTGGCAGGAGACACTTGATGTACATTTCCGTTTTTACTTCGAACAACAAGTTGCATCTGTCGGCTACACGCTCAAACTTTTAGATTTAACTGTGATAACTGTTGCTATTGTAGTTGGGGATCCAAAGTCCTTCTGAGAGCTCATTAACAAGATCACGGACACAGGTGTTTGTCACGGATACTTTAGTTGATTTGCTAATTTGTGTCTTTTCAGAGAGATCAAATAAATATGCAGCCTTCTTCTATTATACATTAAAAGTGGTTAGAAGAAGTTGAATTGTACATTTAAAAACTGTTGTCGCTACACATTGAATTTTGTACTCTTAAACTCTTAGATTTTGCCAATTTAGGATCATTTTGCTGAAGAGTTTACGTTTTGTGTGTTAAATATTACAAATTGAAACCACTTTAATAAAAATCAGTTTTAAGATTGAGTGAAATATGCTATGATATATATGATAGAAGATTGTGGAAGGACATGATCGCCAATCGGTATGGCACATGATGATGAAATATGCTAGATCCAAGACATCTGTACCCATAAATGCTGAGAAATGTTCAAGACTTGAACTAAAATGTCACTTTGAGTTGAAAGTCAACAGCTGTTCGGGAAGCTCGTGTTCAAACTACCTCCATCCAGGTGACCCACAAGATGAGTCAATACATGCCCTTCGATCAAGGACAGAAAGACATCCAGGGGAGAACAAGGGCAGCGTCACCGTGATATGTGCCAGAGAGACGTGGAAGTGTTTCCCAGAGTTGGCGGCAAGGCTACCTGAACAATACCGGACCAATCCATGAGGCGGTGGTTGCCTCGAATCCAACTGGCAGGGGTGTTAATTTAAAAAAAAAGGATCGGTGGAAACAAAGTAAACAAGAGTAGATACTATTTTTGAAGAAAAAAAAAGTTCGTTGTGTTTCATAATAAGATTAAATAAAAAGAACATACTTTCATTGCATTGTCTAAAAAGAATCGTGCAGTTGAATGCAGTGATTTTAGAACAATAAGTCTAATGAGCAATGAAACAAAAATCTTGATAAATGTTGTACCAGGAATGATTCATAATAAAATCAATATTGAATTAAAAGAATAACAATTTGTATTTAGGAAAAACAGTGGGACAAAAGAAGCTAAATTCTGCATGAGGACACTAATCGAAAAGTGCACAGATGTAAACAAACCAAAATATGACTGCTTCATAGGCTACACCAAAGTTTTTGATAGAATACACCATAAACAACTCATAGAATGTCTAAGAGATATACATCTTGATGACACAGACATACAACGAATATGTAAATTATACTTGAAGCAAACTGCAATAATAACATATAACAAAGAAAACTCTACACCTATTGCATCCTATTACCAAGCTTGTTCAATCTATACACTGAGCAAATCTTTAATAAGATCACAGATATGCCAGGCCTAAACATTAATGGAAAGATAATCAATAACCTAAGATATGCAGATGACACTATTACTAGCAGAAAATGCTAAAGATCTACAACAATTACTTATTGAAATAAACATGACAAACAAAAATATGGATAAGATATGAATATAAAAGGTCTAAAACTATGATCATTAAAAAAAAGATAATACTAAGAAACTATAAGCGGATATCAAAGATGAAGGAATAGACATGGAGACAGTTCAGAGCTAAAACTACCATGGACATACTATAACAGTGATTGAAAATGTAAAACTGAAATAAACAAAAGAATAGACATAGCATAAAGTAATTTTAATGCCATGCAAAATATGCTAACACCAAAACAAATAACAATAGGGCTAAAACTAAGAATAGGAAAATGTTAAATCTTCTCAACATTCGTGTATGGTTCAGAAACATGGACATTACACAGGAAATTAGAACAGAAAATTGAAGCTTTTGAAATGTGGATTTATAGAAAAATTGGATGGAAAGAAAAGCAAACAAACTAAGAAATCTTAAAACAACTAAAAATGAAAAGAGAACTACTAAACACAATTCAAACAAGACAAATTAGATTTTTGGGTATGTTAAAAGACACAGTCAAAGAGAGAAAATACCAGATAGCTTGATGTCATGGCATAGAAAACAGTCAAAGAGAGAAAATACCAGATAGCTTGATGTCATCGCATAGAAAACAGTCAAAGAGAGAAAATACCAGATAGCTTGATGTCATCGCATAGAAAACAGTCAAAGAGAGAAAATACCAGATAGCTTGATGTCATCGCATAGAAAACAGTCAAAGAGAGAAAATACCAGATAGCTTGATGTCATGGCATAGAAAACAGTCAAAGAGAGAAAATACCAGATAGCTTGATGTCATCGCATAGAAAACAGTCAAAAAAGAAAATACCAGATAGCTTGATGTCATGGCATATAAAACAGTCAAAGAGAGAAAATACCAGATAGCTTGATGTCATGGCATAGAAAACAGTCAAAGAGAGAAAATGCCAGATAGCTTGATGTCATGGCATAGAAAACAGTCAAAGAGAGAAAATACCAGATAGCTTGATGTCATGGCATAGAAAACAGTCAAAGAGAGAAAATGCCAGATAGCTTGATGTCATGGCATAGAAAACAGTCAACAACATAATTGATACGTTGGATAGAAGCTTGTGGATGGACATGATCGACTACGCCCACCGGTATGGCAATGTGATGAATTAGATTTCTGTATATTTCCTTATATAAATTTGTGTTGTTGTTTACTGTTCCTGATGAAGGACTACTGGGACCGAAACGTCGTTATATTTTTGTTTTGTTAATCACCAACATAAAACTGTTACCATACCACTCTACTTCTATATCTCTACCATTTCTATATCTCTGTTCCTATATCTCTATTTATATATATATTTCTATATCTCTGTTCCTATATCTCTATTTATATATATATATATATATATATATATATATATATATATATATATATACATTTCTATATCTCCACCATTTCTGTATCTCTATATCTCCTATATTTAAATCTCTACTTCTTAAATATCTCTATTGCGTCTATATCTCTACCATTTCAGTTTCCTATTTAATCTATCGGCACGGGCGTAATATCGACCACATTACCCCTAAAATCATGTACCGAAGGTCTGTAAAATTTATGGTCACTAACACCATATTCCCTATACGCATTTCATCTATACATTAAACGGTATATCTCTACTTCTATATCTATACTTCTATTACTCTCTTCTTCTAAATATCTACCTCTATATTTCATCTATTTCCATATCTGTACTTCTATATACTAAACTTATTCTATATCTCTCCTACTTCTGTATACTAAACTTCTTCTATATGTCTCATTCTTCTATATACTATCTTCTTTTATATCGCTACTTATATATACTATACTTCTTCTATATACTAATCTTCTTTTATATCGCTACTTCTATATACTATACTTCTTCTATATCTCTCATTCTTCTATATACTAAACTTCTTCTATATCCCTATTTTCTCTATATACTAAACTACTTATATATACTAAACTTCTTCTATATCTCTCATTCTTCTATATACTAAACTTCTTCTATATCTCTCATTTGTCTATATACTAAACTTCTTCTATATCTCTCATTCTTCTATATACTAAACTTCATCTATATCCCTATTTTCTCTATATACTAAACTACTTATATATATATACTTCTTCTATATCTCTCATTCTTCTATATACTAAACTTCTTCTATATCTCTCATTTGTCTATATACTAAACTTCTTCTATATCTCTCATTCTTCTATATACTAAACTTCTTTTATACTGCTACTTATATATACTAAACTTCTTTTATACCGCTACTTCTATATACTAAACTTCTTTTATACCGCTACTTCTATATACTAAACTTCTATATCTCTCATTTTCTATACACTAAACTTCTTCTATATCTCTCATTCTTCTATATACTAAACTTCTTCTATATCTCTCATTTGTCTATATACTAACTTCTTCTATATCTCTCATTCTTCTATATACTAAACTTATTCTATATCTCTCCTTCTTCTATATACTAAATTTTTTCTATATCTCTCATTCTTCTATATACTAAACTTCTTCTATATCTCTCACTCTTCTATATACTAAACTTCTTATATATCTCTCACTCTTCTATATACTAAACTTCTTCTTTATCTCACATTCTTCTATATCTCTCATTCTTCTATATACTAAACTTCTTCTATATCTCTCATTCTTCTATATACTAAACGTCTTCTATATCTCTCATACTTCTATATACTAAACTTCTTCTATATCTCTCACTCTTCTATATACTAAACTTCTTCTATATCTCTCGTTCTTCTATATCTCTCATTCTTCTATATACTAAACTTATTCTATATCTCTCATACTTCTATATAATAATTTTTTTCTATATCTCTCATTCTTCTATATACTAAACTTCTTCTATATCTCTCATTCTTCTATATCTCTCATTCTTCTATATACTAAACTTCTTCTATATCTCTCATACTTCTATATACTATACTTCTTCTATATACTAATCTTCTTTTATATCGCTACTTCTATATACTATACTTCTTCTATATCTCTCATTCTTCTATATACTAAACTTCTTCTATATCCCTATTTTCTCTATATACTAAACTACTTATATATACTAAACTTCTTCTATATCTCTCATTCTTCTATATACTAAACTTCTTCTATATACTAAACTTCTTCTATATCTCTCATTCTTCTATATACTAAACGTCTTCTATATACTAAAAAAGTAAAAGTAAAGTACCCCCCGTCACGCCAATTGGCGGCGTATAGGGAAATATGGTGTTAGTGACCCTATATTTTACAGACCTTCAGCACATGATTTTTTGGGGTAATGTGGTCGGTATTACGCCCGTGCTGCTTTACTTTCCCAGAAAAAATCCGGTACCCATTTAAGGCTGGGTGAACCCGGAGCCGTCGGTTGGGATCGAACCCTACCTCTTGTCCGTAGTAGTCCAGTTCACTAACCACTGAGCTATCGCGGCTCCCACTAATTTTTAGGAATTAGTAAAACCCAGGTGTCCTCGCCAGGGTACGAACCCCGGCTGTTGCCGTGGTAAGCCAACCGCCTATCGATTGCGCTAACCGGACACCCATACTAAACGTCTTCTATATGCTAAACTTCTTCTAAATACTAAACTTCTTCTATATCTCTTATTCTTCTATATACTAAACGTCTTCTATATACTAAACGTCTTCTATATACTAAACGTCTTCTAAATACTAAACGTCTTCTATATGCTAAACTTCTTCTATATACTAAACTTCATGTATATCGCTACTTCTATATTTCTACATTTTCCATATCTGTGCTTCTTCTTCTGCCTTTCTAGTTTGCAGACCGAAGGTAAGAGAGGCATTCTGTTGTCCTTTTACTTGTTGGTTGATCTCATATGCAGTCACGTTACGAGAATTTGTAGTTGTCCGTTTCTTCGTCTGTTTTATTTGAGGACGGCTTCTCTGTGTAATGTTTTCGTGGCATTGCATTGACTTATGTGTCTAAATACTAATTAATTAGTTTAATTAATTAAATATTAATTATATAATATTAGGAAGAAACAATCATAATTTTTTGGCCATGTAATGAGAAGAGAACAGCTGGAATATATTGTAACAACTGGGAAAATACAGGAACGAAGAGATAGAGGGAAACAAAGAGAACAGATACCAGACAGCTTAAAAGAATGGCTTGGCAGAAAGTCAACAACAGAAATGATAAATAACTGTCGAAATCGAAAGTTGTGGAAAGACATGATCATCTACGCCAGCAGGCGTTGAATTGATGATGATGTTTCTACAATTCGCATGTTTACCAAATTGTCTTCTATATCAGTTTATCTATCCATCGATTCATCTATCAGCCATTTCGTCCACCTTCGTCTGTTATTTTTCTTATCCCAACAACTGAAATTACCCCGGTAGCTAATTTACACCGTCTCCAGGTCAGATAGTTGACAACATAGATTAGACTGACCTGAAGTGTCAAGATTTTGTGTGTGGTAATATCAATCAAGTCACACCTGGACGGAAAAACGGCCGCTCAAACTATCAGAGTAGATGTGGGAAATCTAACAGAAGTGTCAACAAATAATGATAATGTAAGAACATAATGGATATGTAGATGTTCAGGATATCACATTATGATGCCCGTACAGAAATGAAATAAATTGCTGGGTGCAAAAGATTGTGCATTGAGTTATTGAGTTATATGCGGGTCATCATCATTGCACTCCGAACATGTCCATAGGTGCTCAGATCCCCTCCTCAGCAATTCCTCAGTGTCCAGCGACTGACGACTCCAGTTCTATGTTGGTTGATAGTCTTCTTACACGGCCACCAAGTTTCTCATTTCTGGCTGTGCCCATCTTAACTCCCATTTCCATCATCCGAAGAAGCGACGTTGATCTGTGTTTGTCGAAGTCCCGTGCTCTTCCCACATCTCGGAGTGCATTGATGATGTCCGCCCGATCCATCGGTTGCCCGTCCTCAACGACAGCGCAGCTAGCCAACCTGTCCGCTCTCTCATTTCCCCGCACTCCCGCATGTCCAGGGACATAGACAAAGGTGACCTTACGTATTTGGATTTCTGCAACGACTCTACCCATTGCATGCGTACAAAGCCCGCCTCCACTTTTTTTATCATGCTCATCGAATCACTCAGTATACATGCGTGGATGTAGTCTTGTGACTCTAACATTTGAATGCCTTGGTCACTGCCATCACCTCCATTGTCATGCTACTCGTGGTAAGATTGTGCATTCTTGGTTCAAATGTTTTTTTTTTTTTTTTTGTGCATTATAGTGGAATGTCACACCTGGATGGAAGGAAAATTGCAGGTTTTAATGTGAGACCATGAAGTAGAAATGTCAGCAAATAATGATAATGTAAGAATAAGGAAGGGGAAATGAAAAAAAAAATAGAAAAAAACTGTGTCGTTATAACTTTACGTAAGAAGTGGACGACAACAATGCTCTACATGCTCCGTTTTTTTTTGTGTTGTTCACTTATTACGTAAAGTTAAAGTAAAGTACCCCCGTCACGCCAAGTGACGTGTAGGGAATATGGTGTTAGTGACCATACATTTTACAGACCTTCAGCACATGATTTTTGGGGTAATGTGGTCGGTATTACGCCCGTGCCGCTTTAATTTACCAGAAAAAAAAATCATGTACCCATTTAAGCCTGGGTGAACCCGGTGCCGTCGGTTGGGATCGAACCCTACGTAAAGCTTTAATCATACTGTTTTTTTCTATACTTTTTTAGATATATTCTTTTTTATTTCTCCTTACAATTGGATTTACGCTAGTTTCTCATTTTTATGCATTTTTTGCTGTACCTCTAATGTAAGAATAACTTGGATTGGTAGAAGTCTTAAACAAATTACATTGGATTGGAAGAAGTTTTAAACAAATTACATTGGATTGGTAGAAGTTTTAAACAAATTACATTGGATTGGTAGAAGTTTTAAACAAATTACATTGGATTGGAAGAAGTTTTAAACAAATTACATTTAATGCTTGTTTAAAAACATAAGGTGCTGATGTTATAGAAATAGCAAGCAATGGTTTCATCCATGCTTTAAGGTGTATAGAGAATGTGGTGTTTGTGGTTATATTTTTCAACAACCAATGACACATTTTACGTGGTCAATACCACGCCAGGTCGTTCTACTTTTTAAGAAAAACAATTTTCTTGTACCAATTATCAGAGACTGGGTGAACCATTAAGTATGTATTCTTCTACCTTTCATATCCCCGTGGAGTATAAGTCTTCAACAAACACTTTCAGCTCCCTGTGGAGCATGGGTCTTCAACAAACACTCTCATCTCCCTGTGGAGCACAGGTCTTCAACAAACACTTTCAGCTCCCTGTGGAGCATGGGTCTTCAACAAACACTCTCATCTCCCTGTGGAGCACAGGTCTTCAACAAACACTTTCAGCTCCCTATGGAGCATGGGTCTTCAACAAACACTCTCATCTCCCTGTGGAGCACAGGTCTTCAACAAACACTTTCAGCTCCTGTGGAGCATGGGTCTTCAACAAACACTCTCATCTCCCTGTGGAGCACAGGTCTTCAACAAACACTTTCAGCTCCCTGTGGAGCATGGGTCTTCAACAAACACTCTCATCTCCCTGTGGAGCACAGGTCTTCAACAAACACTTTCAGCTCCCTGTGGAGCATGGGTCTTCAACAAACACTCTCATCTCCCTGGGGAGCACAGGTCTTAAAAAAAAATTTTCCAAACCGTTCTGTTTCTTCCCATTCTTTTAAAGTCATTCCATGTCTTCCCCATCATCTTTATCTCTGCTTCCATCAGTTTTCTCCAAGAAAATTTTGGTCTTCTTCATTGTCTTGTTCCCTGGGAATTCCAAAGAAGGGTCTGTTGTGTAATACTCTAATTTGGCTTCCTCAATGTGTATCCTATCCAGCGCCTTCGTCTTTGCTGTATCCACTGGTATTTGACTGGTACTTTCCATAATTCTTTTTGTTAGTGATTTTGTCCTGCCATTTCCATCATTTTATTCTGCGCAAGCATCCATTAATGAAGGTCTGTATCTTCATGATTGTCATTTTGGTTGTTCTCCATGTTTCACAGACATATAATAGTAGTGACTTAATAAAGGGGTCTAAAATTTTATTTTGGTATTTTTGTATCTGTAGTGTGTAGGTCCGACAAAAAATCGTCACCTTTAAGTATCGAACCTTTACTCCTCTGGTCAGTAGCGAGCGATATTGCTTACCTGCTAATTTTCTATTCTGTTTTGTTCGAGATCTTTGTCTTACGCGGTCGAAGGAAAACAACAGATGTCTACTGTTTCTTTCTTATATAATAATTTATGTGACGTTTCATTTTAGTTATCCTAAGTTGTTTTATTGGAAACAAAATGATGTACAAATAATTAGGTTATATTGGATACCGATTAAGAGAATGGCTTGGCAGAAGATCAACAACAGAAGTGATAAATAACTGTCGAGATCCAAAGTTGTGGAGAAACAAGATCACCTACGCCAGCAGACAGGGTACTTGATGATGATGATGATATTGGATAATGAAAAATGGCATTTCCTTAAGGAAGTGACTACCGGAACAGCCGTCCGCCTCCGTGCTACGTCAATGATTCAATGATAGCCATTCATTCATTATCTTTCTTCTTGGGCAGAAGATGGCACATAGGGAGGAAGTCATAGTTCTCCACGACTAACTATTTGCCGCTAGTTCTTTAGCAATTATTGGTTGTTTCTTAGCCCTTGGTTAGACTTTCCCTAGTAATTGTTCCGCATAGCGATTCTCTGGGTCTGCTTTGTTTTCTTTTATCAAATGGTTTCGACACGAATGCCTGGTGGAGAAGTCTTTCTCTATTCGTACTCAGCACATGACCGATGTATGTCAGTCTTTTTCTCTTTAATGCTCGACACGTATTCTTGTCTGATTCGTCTCTTATTTGTTCGTTTGAAATGTATTCTTTCATTTTCAATGTTTGACATCCTACGAAGATATTAGTTTTCAAAGGCGTTTTATTTCCTATCTAAAGTTTTGGTGGTTTTCCAACTTTCACGTGCATATTAGGCACTGCTATCGCAAAACTGTAGTTCAGAAAAAGAGTTCTTAAATGTTATGTAGAGCCAGTCTTAACATATGGATGTGAATCATGGACACTGTAGAAATGTGGTTTTACAGAAGATGTTCAGAATACCATAGACAGCTAAGAAGAGTAATGAAAATGTTCTGAAAGAGGTCAAAACAAAAGAGAGCTAATTACAATATTAGGAAGAAACAATCATGATTTTTTGGCCATGTAATGAGAAGAGAACAGCTGAATATATTGTAACAACTGGAAAAATTGAGGGACGAAGAGATAGAGGAAGTGAAAAGAAAAAAAAATACCAGACAGCTCAATAGAATGGCTTGGCAGAAGGTCAACAACAGAATGATAATTAACTGTTGAGATCGAAGTTGTGGAGAGACATGATCACCTACGCCAACAGGCCCGGTACTTGATGATGATGATATGATGATGACACAGGAGTTGAACATTCTAAGTTGATCTCAAGCGTGTCAAATGGTCTGCAAAGTGGAGATCTTCCAAGGGTTTATTATCAACCCACTTCATGCCTAATTGTCTGCTCTCTATGATCTTCGCATGACCCAAGCAACTGTAATTCAGAATAAAGTGGTGACATGGACACATGCCTTGTTTCACAACGTGTTTCTACTAGAACCACTCAGCGTTGCCTGTTCTTGCACAGCGAACTGTTTCCGAATAGAAAGCTTTTATAATGTTCCCATATTTTGTAAGGAATCCACAGATGTTAAGGATTTTCTATAGGGCAAGTCAATGATAGTTATCTAATACCTTTAGTAAATCCACAAAGTTAATAATGAGCGAAGATTGCAATCCTAATGATTCCTCAATGATGGTTCTGAGAGTGAAAATGTGATCAACACATGACCGAAGTTGTCTGAAACTCGCTTAGTCTCGATTCTACTCTACTCTACTCTACTCTACTCTACTCTACTCTACTCTACTCTACTCTACTCTACTCTACTCTACTCTACTCTACTCTACTCTACTCTACTCTACCTTCTCTTCTCTTCTACTCTACTCTACTCTACTCTACTCTACTTTACTCTACTCTACTCTACTCTACTCTACTCTACTCTACTCTACTCTACTCTACTCTACTCTACTCTACTCTACTCTACTCTACTCTACTGTATTCTATTCTATTCTTTTATATTCTACTCTATTCTACTCTATTCTATTCTATTCTATTCTATTCTATTCTATTCTATTCTATTCTATTCGTTTCTATTCTATTCTTTCTACTCTATTCTACTCTATTCTATTCTATTCTACTCTATTCTTTCTTTCTATACTACTCTATTCTACTCTATTCTACTCTATTCTATTCTACTCTATTCTATTCTATTCTATTCTATTCTATTCTATTCTATTCTACTCTATTCTATTCTACTCTATTCTATTCTACTCTATTCTATTCTATTCTACTCTATACTATTCTACTCTCTATCCTATTCTATCTATTCTATTCTATTCTATTCTACTCTATTCTACTCTATTCTATTTTACTCTATTCTATTCTACTCTACTCTATCTATTCTACTCTACTCTATTCTACTCTATTCTATTCTACTCTACTCTATTCTATTCTACTCTATTCTATTCTACTATATTCTATTCTATTCTATTCTACTCTTCTATTCTATTCTACTCTATTCTATTCTATTCTACTCTATTCTATTCTATTCTATTTTATTCTACTCTATTCTATTCTATTCTACTCTATTCTATTATATTCTATTCTACTCTACTCTAACTCTACTCTATTCTATTTTATTCTATTCATGGAATCAGTTTTATTGTAGTCGGGGCATCCTCATATCCGCTTCACCGCCCGTCCCAGCATTCCTCGAAGAAGACTGTTCCTGTACAATTGTAAGGTGTTGATTATAGAGACATCATTTATCTATTAGCTTTTTCAATTTTTCTAGTAAGTCATCATACTTCGTTCTGCTGAAGAGCTTACCAAGTATAGATATTAACGCTATTCCTGGCCACGTGTTACAATCTGATGAATCTCCTATTTGAGAGAGCTTCACAATTACGCCACTATTCCATTGTTGTGGTGGGCATTCATTGCGTCACTCTTCATAGAACAGTGTTAAGAGATGATTAAAGGTGTGGCCATATGTCGATTTTAGCATTTCTCTTGAGATATGATCGTCTCCAAAGAAATGGAATCCAGTGGTCACTGACCAAGCAACTTGATGATTTAGACTTTGCTGATGATATATCTCTCCTATTACACAACCCTCAGCTGATGCAAGATAAAATTAGCATACTTGATGATAGATCACAACAGATGGGACTGAAAATAAATAGAGATAAGACCAACATTATGATAATTAATGTAGTTGGCAATAACCAAATAAAATTAGGAGAAATACCTCTACTAGACGTACAATCTTACATACATTTGGGTAGTAATATAGACAAAGAGGGAAGAACACAAAATGATACCAAAATAAGAATATCAAAAGCAAGAGGAGCATTTGTTGCACTGGGAAACACATGGAAGGCCAAAGAAATTAGGTTAAATACTAGAATAAAAATGTTCAACTCCAATGTTAAGTCAATCTTATTATATGTTTGTGAAACACGGAGAACAACTAAAATGGCAATCATGAAGTTACAGATTTTTATCACTGGATGCTTACGCAGTATAAAAGGATAGAAATGGCAGGTCAAAATCACTAACATAGAATTATGGAAATGTACCAGTCAAATACCAGTGGACAAAGAAATACAGCGAAGACGGTGGCGCTGGATAGGACACACACTGCGGAAGCCAACTGAGAGTATTACACAACAGGCCCTTTTTTTTGAATCCCCAGGAGAAAAGACAAAGAGGAAGACCAAAGAATTCTTGGAGAAGACAGATAGAAGCAGAGATGAAGATGCTGGGGAAGACATGGAACGATTTGAAAAGAATGGCAAGAAACAGAACGGCTTGGAAAGTGTTTGATGAAGACCTATGCTCCACAGGGAGCTGAAATGTAGAAGAAGATGATCGTCTCCTGATATCTTGTTATTTTTTTTAACTTTCTTGATGGATTATTTGATATATTACTTGATATTACTACAAGATATTACTTGCTGCTTAACTTTTGACTATATGAGCTGTCGAGGCAGTGTTGATACTGGTTCAGACTTTTCCATCTTTTCTGTCAGAGACCTGTCTATTCTTTTACGTTGCCTTCCTACCTCTCATTTCGTCCTCCAACTATCTCTCTACTTCTCTCTTTCTCTGTATTAACCATTGACATAGAGCATCTTTAAGTAGGACTGTGTTTTAAGTGTAAGCATTTATTTCAATACTTTCTATTATGTCTATAATTAGTTGCTCATTGGATACTCCACAAGCAACTAACTTTTGTATCCCGCGACACCATTACATACGACTATAGATTGCGTATTAAAAGCAAAAATAATTAACTAAATTCCCAACAGGAAAGTAAGGACAGTCAAGTGTGTGTGCGTGTGTGCACAGTTGCTTGTTTTAATCTAAAAGTGGCATTTTAGCTATAGGCTTGAAAATCTTGCAACATTTGTGGCTGTTGATGTCTTGACCCTAGTACATTCGTAACATTGATATTAAATATTTCATGGAGGTAGTTGCAAGATGGGTCGATGGAATATTAGAAGCACTAGGAAACATAACAGCAGCAGAGGCGACCAGAAGAGAAAAAGACCGCAAATTATATCTCCCTTCGACGCTGAAAGGCAGATAAGGAAGGAAAGAGGAGGAAGAAAAGAAGATGGAGGTAGTTTCAATTTGTGATGCAAAACATCAATTTTTTTTTTTTGAGAAAGCCAATATTTATGTATGACTATCATTTTAGTAGAATAAAGCTTGTAACAAAAAGAGCAAAGATTGGAAAAATTGGATCTAAGTTTCAGGTGGTGCAATATTCCATTTTTAATTACAAAAGTCTTTTTTTTCTTCAAAGTCTTAAGATATAATCCTTCAAGCCAACTAATTTCTGGAAAGACACAAACGGGCAAATTAACTAAAGTATCACTGATAAACAGCTGTGACCGGTAAGTAGAATAAGTGAGTTTCACAAATGGAAACCGAGCAGACAATGACGATACTAGAAGCGCCACTTCAGGAGACACATAAGGAAGTAAGTAAAAGGTTGACAAATCTATGTAGCAGGTTGACTTCCGGTTTCAAGATGGCGCGGTCACGCTTTCGTTAACGTTCACTGTTACGATTTTTTGCAGGAAAGATGGTTAATTCTAACTTTCCAATGCAGATCAGTGTATAGATAGGAAGTTCCACTGTTGGGGTCTTCGCCGGTGAAGTAGATTACGTGCAAGCGATCTGAAATCCTCTACAGTGTGCGCAATTGTGCGTTCTGTGTTGATTGCAATATACGTCATCATTGGAATACCGGTCAATATGACGGATAGGCGGTAGGAGCTTTTAAAGGCTGAGTCTGAAAAGTGTTCCTTGTTGCAGTTTCCTCATATTCCAAGTTTGGCTTGTTCCGGAGCTACTGAGTTTAGTGTTCTGTGCACACTGTGAGCTGTGCATTTCATCCGTTTTAATCGTGTTTAGGTATTCCGATTGCTTACAATCAATGCTAATATCGTATGACGGGTAACAGAAGGCTGTGTTCACTTTCTGTGCGGTTCGCCTTATGTGTTTTGGCATGTGCTGAGACTGTTTTGATGGGAACTGCAGCTACCTTTCTTTATGTGGGAGATGAGATATTAATTCGGATGATACCACTGGAACGGACGGTTGAGCAATTATGGATTTTAATTTGTTTGCTGTGATACCGGGGCCTTCCATAACCATAACTGAATCGTAAAAGTGAAAATAGTTGCAATCAGTGACACGGACATGGCACACACATGTGAATCTTCTGGCTTACTGCTTTCATATTTTTGTTACATAAATGTATATACAAATAATCATTCGAAAAATTGATTAATTTAAAACTATCGTGTGTCAAATTACTAACCTTTAAACCATTTAATTAAATCTATAATATATTACATATAACATGAATGTATCATACACGAATTATATCCACGATCTATTTTTGTTTAAAATAAACAATCAAGAAAGTAAACTAAAACATCAAATAATAATCAGCTGTGTATAACAGCTGCTAATCAAATAAATAATCTACAGAACAAACGTTTGCGCAGATAGTATACTTCAATACGCTGTTCTGTTTTGCATTTTAAAAAAACGCTGAAAAAAGTTGATGTCTTTTCCTATGTCAGTTTGACCCAGTCATAAATTGATTTTCCACCCCTCCGGAGATCCCTCGACTAAGCTCGTCTTCGGGCAAAATCACATCATTTTCCATAGAGGAAAAAAAATCACAAGAGCTTTTTCTGATAGCAATCATAAAGATGCACGCGAGCTTCAGGTCATAGGTTATGCTTTACTGCAGGTCAGTAAGAAAGAAATATGGAGAGAGTACAAAAGAATGAAAAAGAGAGAGAGATATACAAGAAAGGAAGGCAAGAAAGAAAAACGATAGAAAGAAAGAAAGAAAGAAAGAAGGAAAAAGAAGAAGAAAGAAAGAAGGAAAAAGAAAAAGAAAGAAAGAAAGAAAGAAAGAAAGAAGAAGAAAAAGAAAGAAAGAAAGAAAGAAAGAAAGAAAGAAAGAAAGAAAGAAAGAAAGAAAAAGAAAGGGAAAGTAAGAGCCTTCTTGCACCATGTGACGTAGAAGGAATAATATGTTACTTCCATATTTCGTTTAACCAACCGACTATTGTTTTAGGGCTGTATATCGTCAGCATTGCCCATAGTCACCTTTCTTTTCCACACACAAAATCTCTGGCACACATTTCGCTCTTAAAACTTTCTTCACTTCCGACAACTAGAAAATACAGGTCGTCTCACTCGCTACCGAACCCGACGTTTCCTCAATAATTCTAACTCCAATGAAGATATTAAAACGAAATTCTTACCTGAGCTTTCTGCCGGAGCTACTGAGTTTAGAGTTATGTGCACACCATGAGCTGTGGGAGCCGCGATAGCTCAGTGGTTAGTGAACTGGACTACAAAGGACAAGGGGTAGGGTTCGATCCCAAACGACGGCTTCCGGGTTCACCCAGCCTTAAATGGGTACCGGATTTTTTTTCTGGGAAAGTAAAGCGGCACGGGCGTAACAGCGACCACATTGCCCCAAAAATCATGTGCTGAAAGTCTGTAACATTTATGGTCACTAACACCATATTCCCTGTACGCCACTTGGCGTGACGGGGCTCTTTACTTTTTTATACTTATGAGCTATGCTTTTCATCTGGATGGTGTTTCTATATTCAGATTGCTTACGATGAATGCTGATATAGTATGACGAAACAGTTCAGATGCGTTCCGTGCTGATACGCCTTATGTTTTTTGACGTGTGCTGTATTTGGTATGATGGGGACTGCAGTTGCCTTTCTTTGTTAGGATATTCGATGAGATGCTAATTCAGATGATTTCACTGACACAGGCGGTGGAATCATTATGGATTGTCATTCGTTTGCTGTGATACCGGAGCCTTCGAATAACCATAACTATCTACGAATCAATCCAGTGGAAGAGGTATGTTTACAGCACTCGGAAAAATTGACAAATAATCAAAAACAGAAAAAATATGGACCAAAGCAGGATTGAATCCGTACTCAGTGGCACAGCGCCTTGCCACGAAAAGCCAAACGCTAGGGAACACTGCCACTCAGCTAACTAAAAAAATTAGCTTCGTAGGCAATGTCTTTCGCGCAGGTGTTCTCATAACTATAACATTATAACTATCATATATATACTATAGTACTATGACTATCTAACATGAGTAAGTTCAGTTTATCGACAGATCATCTTCACGCACAACTTCATAGTGTTCAGATCCCCTGATCAATCCCTACCACATTATGAATCACTCCTGCCACACACTAGCGCACGAACTCCGTGGCACCGGCAAAGAAGTAGGAGCACGTGCATTGTGTGGGAAATAAAATTAAATGTGTCTGTAGTTGGCAGACTGTGTTTTAACCCTTTCTGTACGTTTCGCCGTACAGTGCGTCACTCTCAATTTGATTAGTGTAAGCCGTCATCAAACTGTAATCATTTTACAAGTCTTGTATCATCTTCGTATTTGTTGAAATCTAATACCTTGTTCAATTATCTAAAAATTCATATTTAATATGTTATATAAAGATAAATATGTAGATTGATTCTTAAAACCATGAAAAGTTTGTCTCTGACATTTCTTCCTTTGCGTTGATAAAAAGCTTTCTTACGGAAAGAGCTAAGAGTAAGATGTCGACCTGTAGGCAGAAAGATCCCAGGTTTGAATACAGGAGTTGGGAATCTTCACGTCCAATCCGTGATTTCTTCGTGGTTTTACCCTCCTCTCGGTCTCCGGGTAGTGAGATTTCGGATAACGGCGAAAAACCGGAAGTCCTGTGATCATGTGTCGAAAAAAAGGAGTGCCAAAATGGCTGCTGTTTGAGGACAATTGTTAGGCAAGTCCACCCATACTGAAGATGGATGTGTTGAGCCAAAAGGCGCATATATCGCGATTCTACCGCAATCTAGCGACAGAACGCATCCATGACCACTTAACGGACAAACGTGAGGAATAAGCGTCTGGTAGTGTGTGTAAAACAAACGAAGAAATGAGAGAAATCTTCAATCAAACCACTAATATCTTCAGTAATCAAGAAAAGACGATGGTCATATGTTGGACATGTGATGAAAGAGTAATAACCGAATAACAAAGCAAGCCCTCATGTGGGAAACAACAGGTTAGAGGAAAGAGGAAGACCCAGAGAAACACTTGGAAGAAAATTGATGAGAGAGGCAAGAGCAGCAGGAATCGGCTCCCTCAAAGAGATAGAGCTGCTTGCACAGAACAGAGACAAATGGCGAGATTTGATAAAATATCTTTACAAGGATTTAAAACTGCTAGAATAAAAATTTAGATAAGAGGAGTATCTGGGTCTATGCCCTATGGGCCGGCTACGGCTCGAAAGGTCAATAGAGAAATTGTGTGTGTGTGTGTGTGTGTGTGTGCGCGTGCGCGCGCGTGCGTGCGTGCGTGCGTGCGTGCGTGCGTGTGTGTGTGTGTGTGTGTGTTGTGTGTGTGTGTTTTTTGTTTGCCGCGTAAATGTTGCGACATTGAGTTTGCCTGACGCGCCTCCCTGCTGATATCTGTTATTTCGGTGAGGAAACCTACACAATACGGTTCTTGTTGGTGATTGCTGTGAACAGTACATATAAATTCACACTCTAAAATGTGTTGATTTACATGAGCGGAGTGAATGTTAAGTGATAAAACTCATGTTAAGAACACCAGTTTCGGTAGCGAGCGAGACAACCTGAACTATAGCTGAACATTTTATTTTAAGTAATTTCATGACTTTATCATCATTTGTGTAATCTCATTTATATTTTAACAGCTTTCATTTCGGGCTAGAATGTATATAGAAGTTTGCGTTTGGTGACTTCAGATAGTTTACAATTTCAATGTAGTGGATAATTACATCCTAACCAATAATATTGTTCCGAAATTCAAATTTCGGAATTTGTTGTTTCCTTACTCAAGTTCACCAGCTTTAAACCACTAGGGAAAGTCAAAGAAATGAGTTTTTGCTCTTATATCACTTTTTCCTATTTCTCACACCAGCAGCCATACACTCGCCATACACGCAGATATTCTCCGACCTCAGAATTCATCATCATCATCGAGTGTCATCT